>OU427006.1:1320000-1392500 GCA_911387935.1 Dolichovespula saxonica | reverse complement strand
ACTTTGAAGAATCTACGAGATTGTCGAATTCCGAACAAAATCCGAACGATTACGTTATATTTCGAAGAAATCGTAAACCAACTTTGGTATTTTTACATGGGTTTGGTTCGTCGGCGGAGATATTCGAACATCAATTGGAATATTTCTCGGCTATGGGCTATCCTTGCATAGCTCCTGATCTTTTGGGACACGGTATGAGCTCGTCGCCCGACCGTTCGAAAGATTATGCGTTTGGCAGATTGTTGAAGGATCTCGAGACGGTACTACATTATTACGCTTTTAAACCAGGCCAAAAGTGTATCCTGATAGCGCACAATTATGGGTAAATATTTTTTCAAAGAAATTTTCCTTTACCTCCCCCTCACCCCCACCCCACTCACCCTAGCATATACGCACGTGCGCGTATACATAAGCGTTTAATATTTATGATAAGATGGTATCTCGCAATTCAATGAACATCATCCGTGGACTTTCTTTTCTTTTTAAAATGTTCATGGCTAGCTAGGTAATTACTACCTACGCGCATGCGCGCGCGCGCGCGTGCGCGTGCGTAACGTTTGAATAATTTTTGCTGCTCGTTTATACTTCGTGGGATTATATTGAAATTAACGTTTTACGAAATAAGAAATTTCTTCTATTCGTCATTATCATCATCGTCGTCCTCGTTGTCATCGTCGGTGGCGACGGTTCTTTTACAGATGCAGTTTTGCAACAGCATTGGCTTGCAAATATGACAGCAATATTCATCAGCTCGTTTTAATATCCGGCGGTGGTCCAACGCCATTGGCACCGCCTACGAGAGAAGGTGCCGGCCGATGCTTTCTAAGAGCCATTTTGTCACCACTTTTGATGTGCGGCCTTCATAGGGATATACTTTATTCCGCGAGAGGTCGTCAACATCCTTATTGTGGTCCTGAACCGGTCGAACAATGGCCCTCGCATATGAAATATGTTTTGGATGGGATGGCTTGGCCCGAAGGTGACTACGTCTTTCATAGAAGGATTTTTACACCTACACTTCTTATACACGGATTGAGGGATAACAAAGTCTCGCTCGTACAGGAGTGCCAAATGGAAAGGGTTAGTTGACTAAAACATATTAGAAATACATCCCTCTATCCTTTAACTCCTTACTTCCAATAGTTTCTTCTATTTTTAGACCATGCTGAAGGCTTTCCTCGAAGCCATCCCAAGTGCGGGCCACACACCCATGACGGATTGTCCCGATCAATTGAATCATATGATTCATTGTTTCATAGATTTATGGAAGAACAAGAACTGGTAGCAATATTAGTATTTCGATATTGTTCGTTCCAGCGTAGAATTAGTTTCTCTCGAGTGGGGAACGACGAGCGTGCTGAAACACCAAGTTCTCTTTACGGGTATGAAGCTCGTTGGTTAGATGCAAAATTTGATACAAGATTATAACAATAGTCCTCTTTCCCTTTTTTTTTCATTTTTTTTTTTTTTGTTTTAATATTTCCTTCGATTAAATATTTAAAATGTACATACATACATACATACATATACATAGAAAAGTTTCGCGTGCGTTGTTTACTTTTATTATGGCTGATTTTACATTTAGACGAAAGGAAGAAGAAAAAGAAAAAAAGAAAAAGAAAAAGAAAATAATCTCAGTTCGCACAAGAGGACAGATTTTCCTTACAATACTGAAACCTCTTTATCGAGCTCTAACTTGTGATGCTTTTATTATTACTTTCCATTGAATGATACGACAACAGCGAAATTGTAAAAATATCTTCTAAGCCTACAGCATGATAAATGTGCCAAAACATATATTTGTTAAGATATTTTGTTAGAATCTTTTCATAAACTACGACAAAGGTCTCTCTGTCAAATAAGCAAAGATTTAAGATACCGAACGGAGGCTATTATAGATTCGCGCATAAGTTCCACCAAAGATGTTTTATATTGTGTTAATATTTTTTCTTTTTTTTTTTTTTTTTTTTTTTTTTTATATCCTATAGCATTTTGGAATATAACTTATTCGTTTACAATAAAACTGTGAACCAATTTTATCTGTTATACTCACACATATTACTTCTTTTTTTTTTTTGTTCTTTTTTCTTTTTTTTTCTTTGTCAAACATTTAAGATAAGAAAGTTTATATTCAGTCATGTGAAAGTGCGCAGACTATCGATGTAGAGACGCTCTAATATCAATTGTTAAAAAGCTTTTGATTGAGTGGATTTTCGGGAGACTTCATCCACTCCTTTTTCAAAATCTGTTTCAATTGACTGAGCCTCAAAGTTGGATTTTGTTCCTTAATAATAGGCATCATTTTCTCTTCAAAACTTGCGTAAGCGGCTTTCATACGTTTCTCGGGATGACGATCAACTTCCGAATCTTTCACGCTATAAAAATATAAACAAATAATTTGGCATAGTAGATAAAAAATAAATAAATGTGAACAATAACTGCATAATAAATTATCGATATCCAATGATGCCCACCTTAAAATGGATAACGCTTCATCTATACCATGCGCACTTTCGCCTTCGATAACGATTCTATTCAAATTTTCTTCAATTGGTTTTTCTTCCTCCTTTTTCTTCTCGCTTTTAGCAGCTTGATTGCGCTTCTCCATAGCTGCCATTATTTCAGCCTTTGTAATCTTAGCGGAAGGTTGTTTGCCTCCTACTTTTATAGTTGCCATTTCCTTTTCCAACAGAGCTTTCACTTCAGCCTTCTTTTCCAATTGTTGCTGCCTTTTCTTCTCGAGTTCCTCCTGTATCCAAATCGATGCAATATAACGTAGTTATTAAAGACGTTTGTATCTTTTATATAAATATAATAAGTATTAGATAACTATATTTTATAATATAATTGAACGCAATGATATCGATACAAGTACCTGTTTCTGTTTCTTCTTTAATACTTGTTTGTCGTCATCCTGCCAAGCTTTCTCCTCTGCTTCCAAAGCTTTCTTTGTGTTCTCGGCTTCCTTAGCGGCAGCCTTTCTAGCCCTGGCCGCAACAGCCTTGCTATTCTCACCGACGAATTTTTTAGGCATGACGATCTAACAGGATTCAAGAATTATTATTACGTTTTAAATTACGCGGGTAAAAGGATTCGCGATCGTCGATAGGTTGGCAATACTGTAAAACGCACGGGAGAGCAGTCGCTAAAGTTAGTTGAGGTTAGAGAACGTACGTATAAAATCGAATAGCAATATTTTCTCAATCGTCGAATATAACGTATCAATGGATTAACGAACGTTCGATTTTTATTATGAAATTATCTGTACGCGGAATAAATATCTTACGGTACGCGATTTTTAACCGAGAAATGTCGAAACAAGGAGGGAAGAAAAGTAAAAAGAGTCGGAACGTCGTTGACGAAGCAAATGATACGGTAAATCTTTTCTCACTTACCAATTTTTAATACGAAGTAATCAGGACAACAAACTCTGATCGAAAATTGATCACCTATTATGACAATAATATAACATTTTCTGTGAATACACCCGCCAACCTTAGCGAAAGTAAAATAACTGAAACTAAATTCACCAGATGTCGCTAGCGTGATCTCTCTCTCTTTCTCTCGAATAATTATACTTGCGCAACGCCACACGCGTTCGACTCGTAAAGCATGTATGATTTAACTCGTCGATAAAGAAATTTTCTAACGTTTCTCCCCTTTTTTTTTTATTTGTTTTTCTGCATTTCTTTTCGTTTCTCTTATTTTAACAGACGAACGCGGGACCTGTAACCATTAATAAAGATGGAGAAGTACAAATAAAAATTCAAGCGAAACCCGGAGCTAAGCATAACGGTATAACAGGTAATAAATATACAAAGTCAGTTTAGTTAAATGACTACGTGTATTACAATTAATTAAGGCCGAAGTATTTGAACGTGAATGATGTCTTCGAAGGAGGTTACGTACGTGAATCAATTAAGATGAAGGATATAACGAGTAACAGGAAATATTAAATAAGGTTTTCTTACTCGGTCGTAAAGTATAAATTCTCTCGACAGTTTAATTCTCCTTTTGCCTCGTAATACATTTTTTCTTTCTTTAAAGACATCTGATCTTCGAATATGTGTTTATCTTTAGGACAATCATCATAAATTGAAGAGTTTAGTTCTCAACGATATTAATTTTATATATATAACAGATATTTCAGATGAAGCTGTAGGCGTCGCTATATCCGCACCTCCCGTACAAGGTGAAGCTAATACAGAACTAGTTAAATATTTAGCCACCGTATTAGGTTTAAGAAAATCCGATGTAACTTTGGATCGAGTTAGTGATCTATCATTTCTTATTTTCAAGTTACTTTTCATTTACTATGTACGTAAGCTATGTGATTTATTTGTTTTAAGGGATCTAAAGGTAGGCAAAAAGTAATAAAAGTGACTGGAATTACGGTAGACGAGGCTCTCCAAAAGTTTAAAAAGGAAATTGGTAATTAATCACAGAAATTAGAACTTGATCTGATAACATTTTTTTATTATATTATTTTTCTTTCGTCATTTTTATTATATATATAATATATATATATATATAAAACTTGTATCTGCTGTACATAAAATATAAGGCATTTTAAAAAATATCTTATTTTATTATGTTTAAAAATGGACGGACCTTTATCCTAATTCTACCTAAAGTATTATTTAGAATATTAATCAAACGTGTATCAATATATAAAATATCTTTAGTAGGATTTTGCAATTAAACATTCAATAAAATTAGTTAACCGTTTTGTCAAGATCTCTCGAGTATTACGTTAAAACGAATCCAACGTTTAGATAAGTAAATGTTAATTCGATAACTCAGATCTATTTAAAAATTAAAATTACAAAAGCATTGTTATAAGCGTATTTTTCACTTTCTATGATATCTCATACGTCTAGAACCGAGAATCATCGTATATTCATTTATTTCACCCTCTGTGATATCTCATACGTCTAGGAAATCGGACATATTCGTGTATTGATTTACCTCACTCTCTGTGATATCCCATACGTTTAGGAAATTAGACATATTCGCGCTTTGATTGATTTCACTCTCTGTGATATCTCATACGCGTAGAAAACAGAATCATATTCTATTGATCATTGTACACTCGCGCACGCACAGACGCACACACCCCACGAGAGACATATATCCGATAACCTTTGTTTCAGCAACCCTATTTCAAATCGGACTCAAAGGACAAAGGAACGAGCTTGTCAACGTTAATTTAATAGGCTTCTCATTCCTGTATTTCGAAAGCTTTGTCATCGAGCCATGGTCTAAATATCGGTAACGTAGAGGGATAATGAGCTCCTCGTTTTGAAGGCGCCGTACCTGCCGGTGCTCCTTCCTGTCTGAGCGGGTACGTGGCTAGAACGATCGGTATCTGCAACTTTATCTCCTTGTTCAAGCTTTTGGGGCTTATAACGAACTGCGTCAAACGGAAAGATATATTTCGTATGAATTAAACAGGGAGGTAAAATCGTGTGACGAATACTATCATTTTATCAAAGTCAAAAGATTCCCTCTTTAATACGTACATAAACGTGATACAATACGTTGATCAAGTGACACCCTCTCAAATTGGTAGGTGGCAAAGGTGGAACGTACATTTGTTCGTTCAACCATTCTTCACCTTCACCAGGTCGAATTTTCCCTCTCGAAACGCTGGCTAATTCTCGTGTTTCGCTGGCAAGTACCTTTCCACGACACAAATACTGAATCGTTTCTGTCAAAGAGGCTTTTGTCGATTTCATTGTTACCTGTCGAAACGTTTGAGAATCGTGTTAGAGAGAGGAAAAAAAAAAAGAAGAACAAACGCGCGCGAGAGGGAGGGAGAAAGAAAATATCGTACGAATCAAATGAATATATCATCGTCGACGTCGTCAGAATTTCGTTGTAATCATGATAATAATTTCAATCATGGAGAGAGTTCATTTTCATCATGTGCGCGTCGTAAAGGCATTTGTAAAAATGCCGTGAGCATACAATTAAGAAGGAAAATATCGAAAGAATCGTATATCCACGTACCTTGCTACGATTGTTGACGGTAGCAGAAATTCCGATGGTTTCACCTGGTACATAGCCGCCACGATCCAAACTAACTCGACACAAAACAGGACCGCTCGATACGCAGGAAACGCCGACACGTTGCTCGATCTCTTGCCTCGCTGGTTGCTAAATAATATGTGGGTTAAGGGGAAGAAAAAAATATATTACTACGTCCCACTACATTACTAGAATACGAAGTACTCGTTAGGTTGGCAAGACTGGTACGGCTACATGGCGGGATATTTTTTAAAGTTTAACGCGTTGCATAACTATAGAGAAAGAGAGAGAGAGAGAGAGAGAGAGAGAGAGAGAGAGAGAGAGAGAAAGAGAGAGAGCGCGCGTTCTAGGATGAAACAAACGAGTCGACCGTAACGAGAAATACGTAACAGATATAACAATAATGCGGCTAACGTTTTGTTCTCAATGTCAGGTTGCCTACGTAACTGTCATCTCACGTTGCTGCTTCTTATACATTATTGTCGTTTGAACATAAACGGAGTCTGTCGTTGCATTTATATATATATATATATATATATATATATTCTTGAATCGATTTTTTATTCGAACGACCCCCCCCCCCCCTCGTTAACACATTTTCAAAATAAAATCTAACGACACGAGATAACAGGATTACGTATAAATAAATAATGGATCGATACGTATGGATCCTTTTCACACACGTCACTCCCCCATTTTGGCCCGATACAAGTCCGAATTTTTTTTGTTTTTAAATATCCTTTTCGACAATTGTAACGCGAAGACGTTTAGCCGCGTTGTTTACCCTGTTTATAATAGCTTTCCATAAAGGTCAATGACCAATATTTGAAACTCGGTTATGTTAATACGCTTCGAGTATTCGTTTAATCTTAAACACGCGAAAGAAAGCGTATATTTAATGTTACGAGGCTGTCGACCCTCTTTTCGAAGAAAATATTCGAGTTATTCATTTATTTTTTTTTCCCATGCTATTAAGAGCGTAAATCATGTTCGGAACGCTTGCCTTTTTTTTTTTTTTTTTCTTTATTTTTACTGCGAAGAGAAAATAACAACGATAAATTAAATTTTCCATTTGGAGGTTTATGTCTTAAGATTTTATAACGTTTGTATCTCCTTTCGTCCGGCGGACGAACGGTAAAAAAGAGAAAAATATGATGAAAATGAGACAACGTACTGACCGCTAAAATCGGTGGCTCGAGATTTAAATCGATTGGATTCATAACGATGAAAACCTGTTGATTTTTATGGGTCAATCCGCCTGGTTCTCGTAATGCAGCTTTGCAATAATATTGAACCCAGCCATGTTTGCCCAGGAAGGTCGACGGTAAGCCCAAGGGTAAGCCTAATTTGAATGGAAAACTGTGAATCCCCGGCGACAGAAGGGACGGTCCTTCGCCTGAATATCAAACACAAAATTAGCAATCAATACATTTTCGATTTTGAGGAGCTTAAAAAAAAGAAAAAAGAAAAGAAAATGCGGAGCATTTTATTGAAAAGGATAAATATTCAATGACGATGTTAATGAAAATAAAAATTCTTTTTTTTTTGATGTACGAGATTCAATTATCATCAATCTAGACATTACAAAATCTTTCCGACTGCTTAGAAATCTAATCTTTAGATCCTTCCAATGAGAACATTAAAAAAAAAAAAAAAGAAAAGAAAAGAAAAACATATTCGACGAAGCGACATCGATAATTTTATTTATTTTTGTTTCTTCGGGAGGTAGGGGGAGTAGGTGGATATGGCCGATAGAAATAAATAGAATTACCCGGTTCGCCTAGGAGTCTCATTCGAAAATCTATATAGTTCTCTTTATCGTAGACCCTTTCAGCACGTTGACTACGGACACGAACGACTCCTTCGCCGACAACGTGAAAATGTAGCCCGGAGACGCTGAAATAACGTAATGAGAGAGAGAGAGATAGATAGATAGATAGAGAAATAGAGAAATAGACAGAGAGAATGTTATTAAGAAACTTCGTATTTGTATGTATGCAAATACGTACAATGCCCGTCGTCGAATTTATTGTACCGTAAATTGCAAAGGAAGGCATGTCTTATGCCTCCTCCTCCTCCTACTCTTCTTTACCGAACGAGAAATTCCATAAAAAAAGAAAACGAGGAAAAAGGATATTTTTATGTCATACGAAATCAAGTTTACGCTTCTTTTCCGCTTCCTTTGTTATGATATTTCATAACGATTTATTATTCTAACCTATGTACGTTCTCGTATATGACATATGACAATAGTATACTATAGTATATTTTTATTATTAAACAAACGAATTATAACAGCGTGACACGTTCACCGCATTCATATACGTGCACGTGTATATAAGTTTTTTTTTTTTTTTTTTTAATTATCAAACAAACAAATAATACGGAACGTTTATTTCGAAAGTGGCGCGCAAGTCCATTCGTTGTTCCTTCGAGAAAATCAAAGGTTGTGCATATCGATAATAATCGATATCTATGGTATCGTATCATTGGTCGATTATTTTAAATCGAACGAAGAATTGACAGGTTCTTTTTTTTCTTCTTATGATATTAAATATTGACTAGTTGTTATAAATAAAAAGTTTACACCGAATATATCGCAAATTATGTGCTTATTTTTTTTTTTTGTTTAAAAAATCATCGTATCACGGAGTATAACGTCACTGTATACGTACGCAAATATATAAATATTTATGATCGTATGTTTCGTAAGTGCATATGTCACATTATTTTGTTATTACATAGTTCGATAAAAAAAAAGTAAAAGAAAATACATAATCCTCGTATTATTAAATCAAAGAAACGGCATTGAAATGGACCACCCTATTGGCTTTCCGATAAAAACATAAATAATTCGATCGAATATAACCTTTTAAAATGCGAAAGACGTTTTCTATGTTCTTTAAATCGTCGTTGTACATAGAAAGAAAAAAGAAAAACCCGTATATCGACGACACGCGTGCTGGATTTTTTAAAAAGTTTTGCCAAACGCCATAGGCATTTTAATGTTACAAGAAAGTATCGTCGCATTGTACTACGAAATCGAACCGATCGTTCGTTCGTTCGTTCGTTCGTTCGTTCGTTCGCATTGTACTTTATTTACATACGTAAATACATAAAACATGATCGTGTAGAAAATGTATTGGTAATTTTTATTGTTAACACCACAGAAAGAGAGAGAGAATACCACGCTTCGAATAAAGGAAAAAAAAAGAAATAAATAAATAAAAGTTCGCGATTTGGATATCTCTAAACGTGTATTTTACGATCGTAATAATTAAAAAAAAAAAAAGGACCGTCAGAAATACGAAGCCGGGAAAACGACGAGCGATCGTTTTTCTCTTGATTTTCAAAATTTAATTATAACGAAAGCGAATAGCGTTAATAGAAAGTGAAACATACACACATATATATACGTATATGGTATAATAAACTTACTATGCCTCATCGTCAAGCTCGATAAGCACACGACCGGATAAAAAATGACCAGGAAAGTAAAGTAGATTGGTATTGTCGAAGAGTATCAAGAACTTGCTCAATTTACGCGTCATCCTTCTTATCGCGTTTCCTTCGAGAGAGAGAGAGAGAGAGAGAGAGAAAGAGAGAGTGAAGAAGAGAAAGAGATAGTTAGATAGACAGATGTATCTTCGAGGGAGGAAGTTTACGTCACGACTATTTCCACGGTTAACAGAGATCAAGAATCAATGACGACATCGAAATAAACTTGTAGGAATATATATATATATATATATATACATATATATATTATAAACTTCTTCGATATCCAACAGATAGACCGAGGGAATGAGAATCACTGTACAGGAATCTTCCAAGCACGCCCATAACCTTGCCCACGTTTAATTCCTTCTCTCTCTCTCTCTCTTTTTTTTTCTTTGCACTCTTTTTTTTCCTCTTCCACACTAATTCACATTGTTTTATTTTTCTTCGAAGAACAGAAAATCCGATGAAATTATCTTCAAAATGGCCGACATTTTTGTTTAAACACTGCGTTGTCTCTTTTTTTATTATCTATCTTTGTCTCTCTCTCTCTTTCTCTTAGTCTCGTACGATGAACGAAAGGAACTACTTTCTGTATGCACGTTCGTTGGAAATATACGACGAGGATAATATCGAAACTCCTCTCGCGACGGATCGAACTCGTAACAGACTCGTACAACACGCAACACGCACTCCTGCCCATTCTTGGTACTCCGTTGCCGTAAGCCAACTTTCGCTCCCCTACTTGTTCAAGATCTTAGTTTTCAACCAATCAGAGTGTCGATCGTTCGATTCGAACGAATCCGTGACCGATCGAGTTTCAACAAATACGATTGCGCGATTTTAACTCGATAAATATTCTTCTCCTTCTTCTTCTTCTTCTTCTTCTTCTTATATTTTATTTTTTCTTTTTCTCGTTTCTTACGGCTTCATTTTATTCGCACGAAAAGTGTCTCGTCGCATTCTCCTTTATTACGATCTTTTTTTTTTCCCCGTTTTTCTTTTATTTTCTTTACTCGTTTCTCTTTTCGATTCACGAAAAGAACTATTAAGAACGTTGGCGCAAATTATGAAATTCGCATCGCTTGCAAATTAAATACAACGACAGATCATATATTATATATATATATATATATATATATATATATATATATATATATATCGAAGGTTATATTCGTTATTTTGGTAACCATGAAAAATAATTCAACGGCCCATTTCGAGTTATACGACGCGAAGAAATTTAACAAGAGTGCCGTGACAAATACGTATTATTTCGTATCACTGAATTTATCCTCTTGGTTTTTGTTTTAATAATTAGATAAGGATTAGAAAATTATATACTTGTGCATATATAAATATATATTAGTTTGGGAAAAAAGAAATACATTATTTATTCGATAGATGGATGTAATCATCGATATCGCGTAAAGTATCGATCGAACGATTTGTGCTCGTTGGAAAGATGACGTTTCGTACTGTAAAAATTCTTTCGTTGTTGTTTTTTTGTTTGATCCATTGAAGTCTTGTATTTACGGTGCGTTAAAAATGGAAATCAACAAAGAGAAAATTCGATACATTTTGCAGTTTTTCTTTGACAAAGGTGAAAATGCAAGCCAGACGGCTGAAATTGTTAACGGTGTTTACGGTGCCAATACTGTAACGGCCAATTACGTGCAATTTTGGTTTCGCCGATTTCGTTCGGGTATTTTTGATGTCAAAGACGCATCCCGCACGGGTAGGCCCGTCGTCGAAAATGCCAATAAAATCACAGAAATAATCGAAGTCGACCGGCATGTCAGCAGCCGTAGCATCGCCCAGGAGCTGAAGATCGACCATAAAACGGTTCTAAATCATTTGCACAAAGCTGGATTCAAAAAGAAACTGGATGTTTGGGTACCAGAGAAATTGACGCAAAGAGACAAGACGGAACGGATTTCTATTTGCGAGGCCTTGATCAAAAGGAACAAAATCGACCCATTTCTTAAAAGGATGGTGATCGGGGATGAGAAATGGGTCACGTACGACAACACCGTTAGAAAAAGATCTTGGTCAAAGCGCGATGAAGCAGCTCAAACTGAGGCCAAACCTGAACTAACGGCCAGGAAGGTTCTTCTGTGCATTTGGTGGGACTGGAAAGGAATCATTCATTATGAGTTGCTTCCGTACGGTCAAACATTAAATTCAGATCTCTACTGTCAACAATTGGAACGTTTGAAGCTAGCGATTGACCAGAAACGGCCAGAATTGGCCAAAGGGAGTTGCGTTATGTTCCATCAGAACAATGCCAGGCAGTACATGTCTATAGTGACTCGTCAGAAACTCCAAGAGCTTGGTTGGGAAGTTTTGTTGCATCCACCGTATAGTCCTGATCTGGCACCTAGCGATTATCATGTTTTTCTTGCATTGCAAAACTTCCTTAGTGATAAGAAATTGGCGTCAAGAGAAGATTGTGAAAATCGATTATCAGAGTTTTTCGACAGTAGGGATCAAGACTTCTATGAGAGAGGAATTATGGAGTTACCTTTAAAGTGGCAACAAATTATAGAACAAAACGGTGCATATTTGACACAAATTGTACAATCCAAAACATGTTAAATAAAATGTTGAAGTTCATGTAAAAGTAATGGATTAATTTCTTCCCAAAACTATATATATATATTTATATATAAATATAAATATATTTATACATGTAAATATCATATATAGTATATATTATAACACATTATCGTTTACGATTGTTAAACAATTATATAGGGAGTATTTTGTTTATTAAAAAAATTCTGACATTAATTATTGACCAATATAATATATATATATATATATATATATTATTTATTTTATGTTATTATATATATATATATATTTTTTTTTTTATACATTCGATCGACAAGTGCGAGATATTTGTTTGCGTTCGACGGAGTACGCATTGGAAAATTTTTAAGTTTCGAAAAGAAAAAAATTTGAAAATAATGCGAAAGGGGTAAAAGAGAGTTTAGTTCAAAGTTGCGTTATATATCGCGCATGTGGAAGGAGAAAAGTAAAACATGCGTGATAAAGAATCGCGAGGGATAATCAGGACGAGGAAAGGTCGATATTCGTTCCAGAAAATGTAAAGTATACGAAGGAGCTGGCGCCCGTCTGGCAATAGTCTAGCCAATAACAAAGCTCCTGACGAATTATAAGTTAAAATGATCTTTCCATTAAATTTCTATTTGAAAAAGTCTGATCCTTATATTATATAAGAATGATATATATATATATATATATATATATATATATATATATATATATATATATATATATATATATTTGGATTCATCGCATTAGGAATTTTTTATAGTTTACATTCGAATAAGATTTATTTATTTATTTTATTTATTTAATAATACCAGCAGATATTTTTATTTTCTCGAAAATAAAATACTTCGTATCTAAATAGATAACAACATTATCGTTTATGATTGTTAGACAATTATATACAGAGTATTTTGTTTATTTAAAAAATTCCGATATTATATAGGTTATAAATAGGTTATAAATTATTTTAAATAAACGTTGTTACAATAATTTCTATTCTACCGTAATGATCATCGTCGTTCGTAATTAACGCAAACATTATCAATTATTCCACTCGTTTTAGTTAATCGCAATTGTAAGAGTACTTCGCGATTGGATGCACTTAATGTAATAGATCGAAGTATCGATAATGTTCAGGACACACTTATCGATTAATAAACTCGTTGATATCGAACAGCTTCTTCTCCTAACTTTCCGGATAACCCAATCGTTCCGAATTCTAACGCGCGAAACTTTCCGGTCTGCTGTCTTTCGTCTTTGTTTTTTATAACGATCAATTTCGGGGTTATGGAACGAAAAAAAGAAAAAAGAAAGTAAAATAAAGTAAAATAAGAGAATCGAGGGACGATTACGAAACATTTTGCCTTCGTAAGGATCGGATCCGACGTCTTTCTAACCATAGCCGTAATATCGTTTGAAAAGGTAAAGCTTAAAATAAATGAACGAATTATAAACGACGATACGATATATATATATATATATATATATATATACACAGACATTCTAATTTTATTAACAACAATAATTAGAACCATTTATGCTCCCATTGTATTTCTCCGTCGGTCCGACAATCGTAACGGTATCGTTCATCTGTTATGGGTAAACATGTACGTAGAAAAGAGTTTCAGAAGCGTTTGTAAAAAAAGGATCGAAGTTGTAGAAAGGATAAGGAAAAATGCGAAAAGAAAAATGAAAGAAAGAAAATCCGAAGGAAACTTTGCAATGGTAAAGATGACGTCAACATTAACGGTATGGGGGAGGGGGAAGGTAGTGCATGATGTATGCATAAATGTGTGTACAGGTGTGTGCGTGTGTGTGCGTGCGTGCGTGCGTGCGTGCGTAATAGAGAGATATATAAATAGATAGATAAAGAGAGATAGAGAGTAGGAGATGAGCGCAAAATCGTTGGCGCATGTCACGCAGGACTTTTGATTAAGCTTGTAGGGGGGATCATAGCATTCTGTTAGATTGAAAGCGACGGTGGTGGTAGATCATTCGCGTCCAACGAAGGGCATAGTCGTAGGCAGAGATCGTCCTCAGTACACTGAGTGTCCTATACTTAAATCCTACGTGTTCCATAAAGGATTTCCCAATGAAGATCCACTTTTCAATTTTCAACCTTTCTCTCTATCTAACCTTTTCTTTTTTTAACACACGTGACAGTACCGAGGATAGCGATATATACTTGACCACATTCACGTTTACTCGCCTAAGCATATACATATACACAAGAAGAAATGTACACATGTTCAGTTACGCCTGTTCAGTTACAATCTGGTGGAATCGACATTCCTTTTTCCCATCCTGGAGAATCCACTAAACGATCCTATCCTTTCATTTCTTCCTATAGTTTCATCGTATAACATCTGAGAAAGATAATAGGGAGAGAGAAAGAAAAAAAAAAAAAAAGAAAAAAAAAAGAAAAAAAAAAGAAAAAAAAAGAGAGAAAAGAGAGGAGAGAAAAAAAAGTGATAAAGATATAATCGATGTGTTAAGATCGAAAAGAGGGTAGAAAATAGAGAGTACGAGTTTTGAAGTGTCCTCGAAACAAACCAAAGGAAAAAGATTAAAGAAAACAAAATAAAAGAAAATAAAAGAAAATAAAAGAAAATAAAAGAAAATAAATGATAATTTAAGAGAAGAGAAGAGAAGAGAAGAGAAGAGAAGAGAAGAGAAGAGAAGAGAAGAGAAGAGAAGAGAAGAGAAGAGAAGAGAAGAGAAGAGAAGAAAAGTAAAGTAAAGGAAAGAAAAGATAAAGAAGAGGAGAGAGTGTAAGTAGCTAAGGGGGTAGATGATAGCTACATAAGATAGGAGGCACAAGTCGCACCGTGTGGCCGTTGACCTTCGAGGACGAACACCTAAAGGAGAGGAAAAAGGGAAAGGGAAGAGAGGTGGGAGAAGAATAAAAAAAAAAGAAGAAAGAAGAAAGAAAGAAAGAAAGAAAGAAAGAAAGAAAGAAAGAAAGAAAGAAAGAAAGAAAGAAAGAAAGATAAACAATATCGAGAGACGGAAGATCCGCGGAGCGTGCGTATTCGGCGAGGAAGAAGACGGGGGTAAAACGAGAAGGAAGGGATGAAGGAAGGAAGGCAGGGGAAAGAAGGTACGTTAGTTCGTCGCGACACATCGTCGACGTTAGTTGTGTCCTTGTAACAGTCCTTCGGATAGTCGTAGTCGTAATCGTTGTCTTTGTCATTATTTGTCATTCGTTGTCTTCTTCCTCGCCCAATAACACTAAAAAAAAGTTCGACTCGCGTTCCGATCGAATTCTTTCTTCTTCATTCACCACCTCGCCCCTTTTTTCTACTCCTCAGGTTATTTCTATACGTAGTATTTCTTCAGCGCGTAATATACACCCCTTTTTTTTGTTTCCCTTGAGTTAATCTCAATCGTTACGGTATATCGTTGTTATCGTTGTTATTGTATTACAATTATCTTTATTCTTTCTATATATTCACATATATATATATATATGTATATGCGTGTATGTATGTGTATATATAGAGATATATATACACATATATATATTTATATGTATATATCGTTGTTATATCGTAGATTTTAACTGGCGAAAGGGGATTATTTGACGAGTAAAGTCGAGGGATAAACGGGGTAGGAGAGTACGTACAGTCGCGAAACCGGGGAGTGCCGCCGTTAGTGGTAGCCGGTAGAAAGGGAGAAGGAGAAAAAGAAGAAGGAGAAGAAGGAGAAGAAGGAGAAGAAGGAGAAGAAGAAGAAGCAGAGGAGCAGACGGTGGTGGTCCTTGGTAGTGGTTTCGGTGCCGGTTGAAGAAAAGAAAATACTTGTTTGGTGCTTCGCGAAGAAGAAATAGAATTATTCGAACGGCGATAATAACGAAAATTGAGAAATATAAGTAAAGGACGCGATATAAGAAGCTAAAAGAAAAAGTACAAGGAGAAAAAAATGGGCTGTAACACGAGCAAAGAGAGTGTTCAGCCAGCTGTTGAGGAAGCGAGGGAGGATATCAAGAATGATGGTGAGTTATTTCGTATTTCTTTTTATCTTTCTTTATAATTTTTTGTTCTCTCTCTCTCTCTCTCTCTCTCTCTCTCTCTTTCTCTTTCTCTTTCTCCTTTTATCTGTCTATCTCTCTTTTTAATTTCATTATTATTATATCTTTTCATCGGGAACACGCAATTTCTTCGTTGAGAGGTTAAGTCTGCCTCGCGTCTAGATTACTACCCCCTTCCCCCGTTCCTCCCCCAAGTCTTATTCCCAACCACCTAACCGTTCCACCGTCCGTTCCAACTTCGCCTTTTTTTACTCTTCCTTTCTTTTGACTTTCAAAACTCGTCTTATTTACAATCGAGATGTTATTTGATAAAGGAGAGAGAGAGAGAGAGAGAGAGAGAGAGAGAGAGAGAGAGAGAGAGAGAGAGAGAGAGAGAGGAGAAGGAGAAGGAGAAATCGTATAAATCACAAGGACGAATCGTTTCGTTTTATCGTTTTTTTTTTCTAAGTGTTCTTAGAAATGGCTACTATGATAGATCGTAATCGAAACTATCGATTCGATGCCTTGCTCGTTCGTTTTAACATGTTTATTGAATAATAATAATAATAATAATAATAATAATAAGTTTAATATACATATGATAATATTCGTACGAGGGTGTTAATCGATATAATTCGCTGGAGAAGAGGATGACCGTGAAGTTTTTTTGCTTACTCGTTTTTTTCAACTTAGCTTTTCGTATGTAGAAATCCTTTAATATATATACATATTTATATATGCGTTGTATTGATCAATGAGTAGTCTTTGAAATGTCTTGCAAAAAAATGTACAGTATCGTATATCTAAAATAGAAAATTTTGATGTTATTTATTTGTCAATCGAATATATACTTGATATACAGATATCAAATGTATATTTACGTAGGTACGTACGTACGTATGTATGTATGCGTTCATTCATATATGCATTAATGTAAGAGAAAAAAGAAGTGTTGGGGGAAGAATAGTAATGAGGTACGGTTGGTAATATATAAGTCAATCTTAAAGAAAAATATCTCGGGAGGAATAAGAAGAAGTAAAGGAATAATAAAAGTCGGAAAAGTCCGAAGGTCGTTGAAGTAGGAATAGATAGGGTACGAGGACATACATATATATATATATATATATATATATATATATATATATGTGTGTGTGTATATATAGGGTGTCTGAAATCGGTTTGTCTTTAACGTTAAAACGTGCCTTAGCTAGCTCTGTCACTTATGACAGAATGTCGATATAAACGACGGCATGGTTCACAGTTCGTGACACGTTGCTCGTCAAGCTTCGTGATCAGTAGGATGCGTTAATTTAGCTTTGTAATTTTAGACAAAGAGAGACCCTACACCTACTACGTATTATAAATTAAACACCTCCGATGGGACATCTAATTGAAAGGTATTAATTTTCTACGATACCAATTATTAATTTAACGAGTACGTAGATATTACGTTTTACTTATGTATCTTGTTTATATTGTTCGTGTTATCGAAACGTATGGTTTAGATCATTTTCTTCGGAAATTATGCGAGTCCAAGATTCTAGCTTTGTTATATGCGATATAGAAATCTTATTGCAGCTCGTAATGTTCCAATGATATCTCAGACTAATTTGATATCTATGAAAGTTAATTTCGAGATTTTTTTGCCACGAGCAAATTTTTATTAAATTTATATTAACAGTGCATTATAAATGTCGGATTACGTTTGACGAATTTAAATGATCATCCGAGCTTTATTATACAGGATCATTCGATAATCATCAACGCTTTCGACATAATTTCGGAGAAGCTCTTAGAGCCGTTTAAGTTTTTTTGTTAAGCAAACTTTGATATTAGAAACTATCAGAGTTAAGTCCGAGTTTTATTAAGCTAACTTTTTATCCGACATATTCATATTTATATTCATAATTGTCGTACTACGCTGTATATTGCAAATCTATGATTAAGTATCTATTAAATCATATATGTATATTTATTCTTAGAATATCATGGATACTCATTATAATATAAGAAAAAAGCTTTCGGAGAAATATACGGGAGAAAAAGAAGAAATTACGATAAAGATATTCATATTAATTCTCGAGATATTATTTGCCGAAATATCTCAATATTCCTTTCGTGGAATGAAAGACAATGTATTTTAAATTAAATCGTGCTAATTCGAAATTTTATTCTTCGAAATTTTCTTTATTTATTTTTCAGAATTTTTACCGATCGTAACGAAACTTTGATGTTTTTACGAGCCACGGGTGAATTACGACGCAACGCAATCTTAATGCGATCATCTCGTGAGATAAATAGCACGGGTGAGCTCTTCTATACGCTCGTATAGGGCTGCTTTTTCTTTTTTTTTTTTTTTTTTTTTTTTTTTCTTTCCAAGAGAGAAAACGTTTCGATGACTCATCTCGACACCCCACGCACGAACTCTTCCTTCTCGATCTATCGATCACATCTCA
The DNA here is from genome assembly GCA_911387935.1 of Dolichovespula saxonica. Taxonomy (NCBI): domain Eukaryota; kingdom Metazoa; phylum Arthropoda; class Insecta; order Hymenoptera; family Vespidae; genus Dolichovespula; species Dolichovespula saxonica. The sequence goes on along the minus strand of OU427006.1, from coordinate 1,373,930 downwards.
ATATGCATTATTCGTTTATCTATCAGAAGAAAATCATCTAGAAAAAGTATTTTGTAAGCTATTTTTCACCTCAGACACCATACATACATATATATATATATATAGCAGAGTTTCAAATTTTCCATCAACCATATATCCAAAAACATAACGTTTGTTTGCAAAGGGGATTAAATATAGTAAAGACCATATATATATATATAAGTATATAGTACACACACACATTTACATAGATACACCTCGAAAATATATTGATATGGGAGTAATTGCGTTTATGATTTTGATGCGCGTGCACTGATTTCAATTACTTATTGACGTCGAAATTGAACGTACGACAACGTAAAAATGTTATAAACGAAAATAGCTCGATCGGATTTGTTAATATCCCTCTGTCGAGATTTGAGGATTCGATGAAGGAAGAAAACAAAACATAAAAAGAGAAGAGAAAAAAGAATGCTCCGTTACTTTGAAACGTTTCGAATGATCGATTAAAGGACCAAAAAAAAAAAAAAGAATGAATGCGTTTTATGATGAATCGGCGTAGATGTAACGTGACAAAAAGGGGCGAGTCAAAAGTCAACCGGGTGATTTTAAAAAATGTATCAATTCGTTTTCTAGAGTATTTAAACTATAGTTTTTTCTTTTCTTTTATTTCTTCCTTTCTTCCTTCGTTCGTTCCTTCCCTTTAACATCATTCGATTTAACGCCTATAATTTATGTGTAAGCCATTGATGAGATTGTGTAATAATGAAAGAAGGAGACACACGTTCATGCATTCCTACAGACAGAAAGTTCGCGTGACCGTCGAACGTATTCCGACTGAAATAGGTTAATGACCTAATCTTACACTTACTTGAGTATTGTAACACGTGGTTTGTCAAGAGAGCGAACAAGCCGATTGCGGAGACATTTACTTCTCGTTTCGGACAACGTTTTAAAAGTTAGTATAGGCGTATCGACGAAAATCCTGTTCGTCGAACTCGTAAACTTAAGCGAATCCTGCCGACGTTCAAGATCCTATTGGATGTATCCAGCACGTAAACTTTATATACATATACGGTAAATACATAAATAGCATATACATACGTAAATACGTACGTACGTATATAGAAACGTAGAACGTTTTGCGCTAAAACGACTTTTATCCAAGAATTTCCTCGTTGAAATTGTTATCCTAGTATATAGATGCCTACATATCGGCATATCGATTTATCGACGTAATCGTACTACACTTCTAGATTGAAAACCGATAGAGATACTTTATTCGATATGCCGAGTAGAATAAGGAATTGTTTTCTTTTTTTTTCCGTTTGTTTTTTTCTTCTCTCCTTCGAAAATCACAATCCCTTCCTCGCGACGTTTATTATGCTAAGAATAGTAATCCTAATGTAGGCGTACGCAGAAATTATACATTGGGCGTCTTATTGTCTTGGTTTTCTTTTTCTTTCTTTTCTTTTCTTTTTTTTTTTTTCATTCGCGAAAAAACTTCACTTTCCGAGTAAATCGTATAAATCGAAATGCACCATTTATTTAAGATCGATAAAGGAACAATGTTACGATTTTATCTGATTTCGTATAATTTTTGTAAATGTAATGAAATGATAAAAAATACGTAGATTAAATAAAAATAACATAAAACATCAAATCAAAACAAAAACGATACGTTTTATTCAAATATATATATATATATATATATATATATATATATATATATATACGTATGAATAGATTAGATCGGATAATGTGCGATTATATGAGTCGTGAAGAGGACAAGTGTGTCTCGTTTCATTCTGTTTCTCTCGTAAGAGGCGAGATATAAATCATTAAACGTCTCTTCTATTCCCTTTCAAAAGTATACTACACGTATCCTTGAATAATTAATGATTTCTCGCGTAAGTTTAAGGCTAAGAGAAGTAGTACCGGGAGTGGTAGTTAAGCTAATGAAAAGTTCTGTCTTTCGTGCTGATTTTCTCCTTTTAGCAATCGACCATTCTTTATTTCTCTCGCTCGAAACTTACCCTATCCTTTTTAAATCTCGGACCATTCTAATGAAAGGCGATTATCACGAAAGAGTTCGATCAGATCTAGTTCGTTCGTAATTACGATTAAAAAAAAATTCGTAAAATTACACAGAAACAATTTATTATCTATTATATGTAATAAAAATTTCTCTTTGAGACGATCGCAAATATTCGTGAAATATCTTTTAATAAAGTTTAGAGGATTCAAATAATATTTAGAACGAAATGCTAAATGATGCGCAACGAGAGAAAGAATCCTTTTAAAATTTCTGATTCGAAAAACATAAAAGAAATAAATGAATAAATAAATAAATAAATAAGTAAAAGAGAAAACGAAACAAAATCAGACGTAAAAAAAAGAAACAAAAAAACGATTAGAACAATGTTTTAACTCCGAGGAAAGCTCTTGGTACGTTAGGATAAATCCATTGTTCCGGCAGTAACGTTCATGGGGAAGAAAAAAAACCATAGGAGAATGTTTATTCGATAAATCTCATTATCCGTAAATCTTTCGTTCGCGTAGGACATTTACACACACACACACACACACATATACGAACGGACACTCGAAGAGAGTTTTCTTTCGATTACTTTGGATGGGAACCTAGTGCATTGACAAAAACATATAACGTATATGTACGTTATCGTCGGGCAAGTAAATTCACGAACGAGAGCTCTTTTTACGGTTATTTACGTTCTGCGCTATTTGCGCTTCAATATTACCCGCTCATTTATTTCCCCCCTCCTCCCCTCCCCCGCCCCTTTTTCCGTTTCTTTTTCTTCCCGTTTACATTATTTTTAATAAAACACAATCGATAATCCATCGATATATTATTAGGTCCATCGAAAAGCCCCTAAAGCTCTCTCTTCATTACTCCTCCCGCGACGAATGGACAGGGTCTATTTTTTTCAATTATTTTTTTTTTAAATCGAAACACTTTTTTTCTTTTCTTTACGCACAAGAAATTAATAACGACGAATCGATTCGATATGGAAATTATCAATTTTCGTTATTAATTAATCCTATCAAAATTTTCATTATTCGTTGTCGATTAATAATATTTTATTATTATTATTATTATCATATAATTAATATTTTAATTTTAGTTGCAAAGTAATGTATCGTAAATGTATCATTCGTCGATGATCGGACAAATATTCGACGGTATTGAAGTTTTAAAGAAGCGAGAGAATTTCGAAAACGATCGATATCTACGTAATAATAATTTAAAATCAAAGTATTTTGTATTTTATGAGGTGAAAATATAAACGTGATCGATAAGAAGATGGATTCGTTAACGAGATCGAGACGACAAATGGACGAAATGGTCTTGGCGAAAGACCGATAGTACTGAATTTAAATTAGCGAGAGATAGAGAGAGTGTAGAGAGAGAGAGAGAGAGAGAGAGAGTGTGTGTGAGAGGGAGAGAGAGAGAGAGAGAGAAGATATCGACGAGGCTCGAGAGCTGCTGCCAAATCGGTACGTGCGAGATTTGTTTCGGTAACAAGAACGAATCGATCGGTCTCCCCACTGTCCTGAGCAATTTTCTCCGAGTTAGGAAAAAAGCCATATCAATTTATCTTTCCTTAGACATAGTTGACCAATAACATTAGGTTTACGACATTACCTAACTCCGTACATAATCGTATTCGATCCCGACATAGAACGTGAATTTCATTTTTATATAAAATCGTCATTACGCTATTTATCATTTGAAATAATTATTACGATCGATATTTACCGTCGTATATCGCTTTCATTCGTTACTATGGAACATTTCGATCGAATTATCATCATCCCATAGTAATTATATCATTATGCAATTATCTCATCGTAATTCTTTCTTTCTTTCCTTCTTTTTCGATCGAAAATTTGAAAATATCAACGTACGACGTTTAACGATCCTAAACTCTATATCGATACTCGCGACGGTACCGTGTAAATCGACGTTTCACGTTGGGTGAGTACGACGTTAAATAAATCATTTTTTTCCGTGATCGATCGATCGATCGATCGATCATACCGACCTTTACGACGAGATTTTACGACAAAATTGTCTTTTTCGGAAAGCCGTATTAAAATTTTTTGTTCTTCGATCGTAGGATCAATTTTAGAAGGATAATATATATATATATATATATATATATATATATATATATATATATATATATATATGTATAGTAAACGTGCATAGCATCGTTTGGCACGCATACAATCATATGTATTTCGCGTTTAGATTGCGTGCATTCATGACCTCCTTCGCGACGTCGATGAAATACGCCGGTAAGTGTATGAAATCCTGTAATAACGTGTCGGCATGCCCGCCTTTTACGGAGTCCTCGTCAAAAATAACCGGAAGTCTGTCCAAAGGAAACTCGTTACGTGAAGCCATTTTTATCGGTCTAAAGTAGAAAATACTTGGTGGGAACCTCGTAAAGCTTAACCTTTTTCGATTGGATTAAAAGCGTAAAGAAATATTCCTTTAATTATCTTTCCTCTTTATTTTATCCACAAATATCCATATACGCGAAACGAATGTTTTTCGAACGGGTCATTTTTTTTTTCTTTTTTCAAAGAAAAAATTCACAAAATTTTTCTCCCGATACATTTCTTTTTTTTTTTTCATTTTCGTAATCTCCCTGATCCCCGCGTAACTCGTTCTTTTTTTCTTTTTTTTTTTTAAATTGTGCGATACTACAAGAACGTTCAATCATTATTAAATCTTTTATTATATAACTTGTTTTTTTTTATTGAAAATATCTCCTCTAAAGGAGAAGAAGAAAAATAAAGAAGGAAAAGAGAATGAAATTACATCGAGAAAAAATATTTGTTTGGTTAGTCGAAAAGAATTCCGTCAAGCTTTCCTTTCGAGGGAAGAAAGTATATAGACAATTAAGTATAAAAGGAAAAGTCATTTGCGGCAAGTATTCGAGCATGGAACAAGTAAAGTAAAAAAAAAAAAAAGAAAGAGAAAAGATAAAAGAGAAAAGAAAAAGTGTAAATTACGAAAATAAGTGACGCATAACATGGTTTATAGAAATGTTTGAGTTTGACGTGTTGCACCAGGTTCGAAATTGCTGAGGATAAGTACCGTCAGGTGGTTGCAACTGTTGCAAATGTGCACCTCTCTCTCTCTCTCTCTCTCTCTCTCTCTCTCTCTCTCTCTCTCTCTCTCTCTCTTTCTCTCTTTCTCTCTCTCTCCCTCTCTCTTTTTTCTTCCTTTCTATTCATCAACTATCCTTCTTCTTCGGTGGATCGATAGACGAATCGCTCAAAGCGTCTGCGTTTGAAATTCTATCAATTCCATTTTAAAAATATAATCGAATTTGAATATTCTTCTAGCTAAAGAAATATTCCTTTTCCTCTCGATGATACGAGTAATCCTCGCTTGTTTCTCCCTAATTGTATTTTAATGAGAAAATCGATTAGAAATATCATTGAAATTTCTTTTTTACAATCATATTACATGGTAATACTCTCATTATTTTATTACGTTACATTGCACAGAGCGGGTTGGAAGTATCACGTCATTTCTTTTCTTTTCTTTTTTTTTTTTTTTTTTAATCATTTCAAACATAAGTTCTATTTCAAATTGGATTTCGTTAGTGTGCGCGTGCGCGCGTGCGTGCGCTTTCGGATTATGAACATGTCAGAAACTTTTTGAAACATTATATAACTTTTCTCTCTCTCTCTTTCTTTTTTCTTCCTTTTTTTTTTTTTTTTAATTTTATTTCAAACACATTCGCATAATAATTTATCACACAATTCGGACGCTTTCATGTTTGATAAGGTTAGCAAATATTAGATGAAGTTTCGTTCACTCGATTGAATTCTAATCGGTTTACTTAATGGCCCTTTCCAGTAAAATTGAGAACATGGCAAACTTATTAGTGCGGCAAGAGAGACGGAGATAGACGATGTTGGTTATATCAGAGGATAGAATGAAAAGTTATCATTCCAGTCGTCCTTTTCCTTATGACTTCCAGTCCGTAAGTCGACTCTACTTAAGTTTCACGTTCGCACGAACGAACCCGGGATATCTACCTGTTTCCATTGCAAATAATATATTCAACTTGATACGTATATTTCGTGGGAACATAAATGCGTTAGACGTATTAGAATGTACGGGTACCTTCTTTCGGAATTAATTATATTTCAAAGTGTAATGCAAGTCAAATGATAACATCGAATGAAGTTGTGTATATATATATATATATATATATATATATACACACAATTTTATAAAACTAAGCTTGAAAGAGATATTCGTTCATTTGTCAAAATTAATATATTCGTTGTATCCTATTCGACAAAAAAAAAAAAAAAAAAGGAAAAGAATTGTGCGAACATTATTTTCAAACGATAATATTAGGATTCGATCGATAATCTTCCTCATAGATCATCGTTCTCAATGAGTCCATATTTCCCCATGGTCTATCATCGAACGAAAGAATTTATCTTTTGAATCTTTCTATATCTATCAATTTAATTAACCCTTTTCTTTTCTTTTTTTTTATCCTTCTCTCGTACTAGTTCGGACTGATGATCGTCTCGATTGAATGGACGCGGGCGAGAGGAGACGGTTTTACGCGATAGATATCTTACGATAGATCAAAAAGATCGGACGATCGATCAACCGGCTCGATCTGACAATAAGTAAAGTGAAGAAGAAGGGTCAGGGGTTAAAGAACGTTCAACTTGAACCACTGGAGATTCAGAAGTGTTACCGGCTAGTGCCGCCAGTTGTTGGTAGATCAATAAACGAATGCCTAGCGAGCAGACGGTCTAAAGTCGAACGCCATTTGAATCGTTTTAATTGTTTCTCCCCTTCATCTTCTCGTTTTGATGTATCAGATATTTTTTATATACATATATATATATATATATATATTTTTTTTTTTTTCATTCCTATGTCTTTTATTGGACAGCCGAGAGGTTTCGAGTAAACAAACGAATTATTCCTCCTTCACTCGTAACGGCATAAGCTTATCATATAAATCCACGTGAACAACGATAAAGATCAAATCAACGTCAAATTATCTGAAAATAAATTTTTATTTTCATGGGACTTCCGCGGCATGATTGAGGAACAACGCGCACGTGTAGTGCGCGTTTACATACACACAGAGGACGAACTCCTACGGCAATTCCGTAGCGAGTGTTCCCCTGAATGCAAAGCCAAGTCGGCATCTCACGATTACATACTTGAGAAAATTGCTGTGTGCGCTTTTCAAGTTTATCGCATTTCTTCGGAGTCATTAAATAGAATTAATTTCATAAATGTCGTGATTAATTCCGATCTTGTGGGATTATTGCGGGGGATTCTAATTGTTTAACGAATTGAGAAACGTATTAATTGCTTACGAATAACTCTTAATTATTCAAAAACATTTCATTGTAAAATTGTATCTTTCTTGGATTTTTTCTTTCATTTATGCTTGAAATCGAATAACTTTTTTTTTTTCTTTTAAACTTCACCAAGTGCTAAGAATTTTGCGATTAGACGTAAAGAAATTCGTAAGACATGCTAAGGATCGAATAGAAATAATTTTTGGTTTTTTAGTTGAGATTAAAAATACGAAGGGAAAATTTTCGAATTGGAAAAAGTTATTCGATTTAAAAAATATTCGAACATCTTTACGGCTATCTTTCTTTCTTTCTTTCTCTCTGGATGTAGGTATATATGCTTATACATATTTATTCATGCATTTGTTTATTTATTTATTTATTTATTTATTTATTTATTTATTATACCTAAATTCAATTGGCGAAGGACATACGATCGGTGTGGGATTTTTATGAGACAAACAAATGCTCGAGGGAAGCCTTGGATCGAGGAAAGGGACGACTTTAGACCACTCCTATGTTTGAACAAACGGAGGTGTGGCATATTGGAACGTACCAATGTATATTAGAAAGAAAAAAAGAAAGGGAAAAGAAGTGTATTGTTCGGGGAATATAAATCCTTCAGGAATTTCGATATTTCTCGTATTCGAATTTAGCGAGAGAAAACTAGTCGGATCGATATAATCTAATCGCGTGTCCCATGGGAGAAGGGGGTTCTCGTTTTGATCTCTTTAATTGTGTAGGGTCTTGTTTACATTCGTATTCCTATTTTGTGGAGTTAATTGGCAAATCATTTGGAACCGTCGACGTTTTCTTATCGTTCTTACGTAATTCGTTAAAATATCCTTTTTTTATCGATCAAACTATTACAACTGTAGTGGTATATTCGTGTTGGTAACGTATAGAAATAATAGAAAGTAAAAAAAAAAATTAGAAATTAAATATATATGCCAAAAGATAGAACACACACACAGAGAGATAGAGACACAATTTCTATCTTTGATAGAAATTTAATATTATTAGAATAAAATACGAACAATGGAATGTTCAAGGATCCACGATATGATTTATTATTTAAATATATATATATATATATATATATATATATTTATAGTTTTCCCAGATCCGAGTAAAAGGATAAGAACGTGATACCGACCTACGGTAAAATAGAACACTGTAGTATCGAGCGAAGCGATGGGTAAAATAGTAACAAGTTCGTTTTCTACCTTATCGGCCGTTGTTAAAAAATATTGACAATGGTAAAACAGTGATGTTCCTTTGGGTAGATGGTAGTATACATTCAGGCGTTTACTCGAACTCGCGATGCATCGACCGAGTTTTCGTCAATATTGACACAACTAGATTGCATTTTTTTTTTCTTCTTTTTCTTTTTCTTTTTTTTTTTTAACTTCCACAGTCTGTACACAGAATCTATTTCATCTTAATTAGCCGCGCCTGCTGCCTTCCTTCCTTTGCTTTTATCCGGCGAAACAAAATCTCGTTTGGTTCATCTTCGTTTCGTTTACTTTTGAAAATTTTCTGCTAACGCGGCATTGAAATGAAATCAAAGTTAAACTTAGTAATTAAAATTTGAACGAATGTTAGAACTAGTCAAAAAAAAAAAAAAAAAAAGAAAAAAAGAAAATATTTATCCAACTTCGTCGTTTACCTTCGTTTGAAGTTTCTCGTTAGAACGTACACGCGATATACATACATATAACACTTTTCGGTTCTAATTCATTTGCCATAAATTTCTCCCTGCCAACTTCATCTACCAAAACGATTTTAGTTCCCCCTACCTTTGAATCCCCTCTCGGTTTTCCTAAAATGGCTCCCGGAGGTAACGTTCGAAAGATCGTTCTTACACCACGTATACTAACAATTTGCCACAACTTTCCTACGCGAATACTGCACTTAGCGAGAGTATCAAGTATAAGTAAATTGGAGCGTAATTATCGTGCAGAGGCCGACCTCTACCTATGAACCTTCTTCTCCTTCTTCCTTCGATAAGAAGAATTTTCGAAGATAAAGAATATATATATATATATATATATATAATATTTATGAAATCCAACAAACGAATTTACTCGATTACACAATGTAGTTTCGATCGAAACAGATAAACAAAAATAAATAAATAAATAAATAAATAAATAAATAAGAAAGGAGAAGGTAAAAAGAGGTAATTTTTTGTTTTAAATTTCTCTCTCTCTCTCTCTCTCTCTCTTTTTTTTTCTTTGACACAAATAAAGATAAAGAGAAGAATAAGCTCGGTTGGAATTCGTAGCAACTCTTTCACCAAAGGAACGAAGCAATATCTTTGCAAAGTGAAAAGTATTACTCGCGAGATACTCGAAGTATATATGAACCTTTTTCTTTCTTTATAGAGAGAGAAAGAGAGAGAGGAGCATTCATAGAACATATACGGAAGGTACACACGCCGTCTCCTTCTTTACTCTCCAAAATTTAGTGAGAAATTTCAGGAACCCGAAAGCCAGAAATTCCATGCTTCCATCGTCTGTGTAATGTAATGTCGAATAGAAGGGGTTGAACTCGACCGCAGCATCACCGATAACATTTCGCTTAACAACCATCGAGTAGAGATATATTCACCAATCGTAAAGCGTACGTACGTACGTACGTAGGTACAGATATACACGGAGAACACACACACACACACACACACACACACACAAATATACGTAGTTTCAAACAAATTATTCAACTTTTGCGACTCGTCGTCAAACTAGGAACGAATCTCCGTCTCTTATCGCTTATCCTTCCAACGTTCACAACACAACATTTACAGTTATTTCGTTTAACTCGTTATTATTAATCAAATAATTAACTAAATTTTAAATAAATGAAGATTTAATTCCCCGTATATCGTATGCCATTGTACCGTTTATTTTTACGTCGAATGGAAACTCGATTAATATCGATTAAATAAATTATCTGATCGTTCGAAACATTACGTACCTACCTATGTACACACACACACACACACACATATATATATATATATAATTTTAATGATATGTCACGCAATCGTATGCATTCTTAAAAACGTAAATATTTCAATGAGTAATAAGTTGGTTAAGCCAGCAGCAGCCTGGGATGTGACCTTCTATACGTTACGTATACATAAATTATTTCATTATTAATTTATATCGATATCTCCCCGGCTTTTTGTAGGATGGATCGCTTCGGGAAAAAAAAATAAAAAAATAAAATAAAATTTTGTATTCCATAAAAACGTCTAGGAACTCGCATCGTTGCTCGATGGTATCGAGTCACCGTTAAAAGCTGATCGACACTATCCGTAATAGCCCCGTAGTGCGTCCTATAGTGTGTGTGTGTGTGTGTGTGTGTGTGTGAGTGTAATATAGACATCGTTTTTTTTTCTCCTTCCACTCTCCACCCACCCACCTCGCCTCTGCTCTCCACCTTACCCCTCAACCCCTCCGTTAAAAAGCATAACGATAGTTATCTCTATCTTCCACGCGAGAATTAATAAAATTTTCAAGGAGAACTGTCAACGATATAAGGTTTTGCATGGCGTAGGAGAAGGGGGGGGGGGAGAGAGAGAGGAGGGAAAAAAAAACGTCGATATAATAATAATAGTTATATGTACGTAGAAACGAGCCACATCGCCTTCGAACGTCGTCGTTGCATCGTCTGTTATCATCGTCCCCTTGTGCATTATGCTTTACCACCATGGATAATACGCGATTGGTAAAAATCGCATCGTCGATCGATATAACATCTCGCAATCGACGATTATAGATTTCACTCGACTGTCTCAATTTTTTTTATTACAATAGTTTCCCCCCTTCGATTCGTTCTCTCTCAATTCCTGTTCTTTTTTATTCTCTTTCTTTCGTTTCTTTTTTTTTTTTTTTTTTTTGATAAAAAATTTAATATCCCACTCTGAATAATAACGAGACATTGACATTTTTACAGATCGCGTGCGTCGGTTCTCCTTCCTATATTTTTTTTTTTTTTTTTCTTTTCCTTATATCTTCACTTTTCGAAATAAATAATTTCAAATCGAAATAATCGACAAGCTATCGGACTGCTGATGCGCGATCAGTTCGAAACAAATTATCCAATTTTTGGTATGTACTATATGTACGTGTGTGTGTGTGTGTGTGTGTGTGTGTGTTTGTACATATACATAGTAAGGTGAAAAAAAAACATCTGATCGAAGGAAGAATCGTTAAGGAAAATATCCTACGCGTTGCTTACTTTGAATAGAAAACGGGGGCGGGGGCGAGGGCGGGGGAGGAGGATAAAAAGAAAGAAGAAGGAGTAGAAAAAAAAAGAAAGAAAGATGGCCCGTAACATTCCGAGGCAATCGGAGGAGCTTCTTTTTACATTTTTCTTATTTTTTTTTCTATTTTCTTTTTGTTTTCTCCTTCCTCTTCCTCGCCTTTTTTTTCTTCTTATTATTGTTAACGTTTCCCCGAGGTCGACTCGACAAAATGAGAGGGTGATAGCTCTGTGTGCGAAGAGTATTGCGATATATACATATATATATATATATATATATATAAGTGTGTGTGTGTGTGTGAGAGATAGCAAGAGCAAGAGAGAGAGAGAGAGAGAGAGAGAGAGAGGAGAGAGAAAATGAAGGAGGGGGAGGGAAAGAGAAGGGAATGATAGAAGCTGCGTGGTGGTACTCGTGCGCAGGGTTGTAAGCCAGCCTGCTTATAAAAAGGGAGAGGGGGTACCTGCGATTCGTCAGTCTCATATCGGATCAGGTGCGGTTAAGGTGTACAGGTGACATATCTCTTTGTATTTTGTCTATCTATCTATCTATCTATCTATCTGTCTTTCTTTCTCTCTCTCACTCTATCTCACTCTATCTCTCTTTCTCTTTCGCTTTGTCTCACATCATCTTACGTTTAAATCACGACAGGTAAGCTTCGATTATCGTTAATGTTTTTAATATACATACTTATGTACATATCTTTTTATATATAAGCTTTTCTTTTTTGTTTTGTTTTGTTTTTTTTATTGTCTTTCGTTTCGAAAAATAATACCTACCATCACGGTTGGTGTCACGAATGGGGTGTTTCAATCCAAAAGGTCGAAGTTGAAGCTGACATCGTCCCCATTAACATGCCAAGTTTTTATTAAAGGCTCGCAAGTTATCAATTTTATTTATTTATTTCATTTTATTTGTTTGTTTTTTGATTGATTGATTTATTATTATTATTATTTTTTTTCTTTTTTTTTTTTTTTTTTATTGTTCGTAGTATTATAAATGTAGTTAGGATATAAATTTGTTTGCCCCCGGGAAAGATTTTCTTGATCGATAATATCGCTTTTAATTTGTAGAGTTAGATAATGAAAAGGATATTTTAGGGCTACGTTAGTATTGAAGTTAGAACAATATAAGTATATGTATATATATATATTGTGTGTGTGTGTGTGTGTGAGAGAGAGTACGAGGTTACGAGTATTGTTCAAAACTTATACAATTCGAAAGTCCTTGGGAGTAAACTTCACTGTTAAACCAAAGGAATTTTCGATAAACGATCGATATATTTCTATTTGTATTTCTATTCTTTGTACTTTTTCTTTTCCTTTTTTTTTTTTTCTTTTTTTAAGATCAGTGAATCCAAAAGAGGCGGAGACGCGATAGTCGTAAAAATTGATCTGAGATTCTCGTATTAATATAAAGTTTTTTCGTCGTATATATATTTAATCGTAAACCCATATACAAGGTGTTCTATTTTGTGGGTATATATATATATATATATATATATATATATATATATATATATATATATATCTGCAGATAAATGTACAAATCGTAAAATCGTATCATCTCGGAGTAATACGATGAGAAATTTTTCGTTGTCCCTGTTTACTCGGAGAATTACTTCTCTTGTTTGTATTTACGGCTCTCTCTCTCTCTCTCCCTATGATTTCTCCGAGAGTTCGAAACGAGTTCGAGTTCGTGCCCACGAACAAGGAAATTAGTTTTTAACGTAATATTCTCTTTCTTTTTATCTCGCTCACCGTTCTCTCTCTCTCTCTCTCTCATTTTGCTTAAGATTACAGAGAACAAACGGTATACTACTCTCGTGAAGTTTCGCTATTCAAAGAAGCACAGGAAAAGAAAAAGTTTCGCCCGATATTATTAGTTTATTCTCGTACATTGCCGATAGGGCCTCCGTATCGATTTTTAATATTCGACGATAGTCGAATAATAAAAATACTAATGCCGAGCTTTGTGTTTTTATATTTCACGAAAATGGGGCTACGAGAGGAATGCCTCGGGTTCAGATACAATCGCACGTTATAAAATATTGATCGTTGAAACGATCAGCGATAGTTTTACGTTACGATAGTTCCTCTCGAATTTATTCCGAGAAGGATGGTCGATCGAAAAATAAAAAAAATAATAGAAATTAAAATAAAATAAAATAAAATAAAAAATAAAAAAAATAAAATAAAATCATAGCGATTGCGAGTTTAGAATTTTCGTAGAAAAGGAAGAAGAGGAGGAAGAATTTGGAAAGATTTTCGATAATTAATTCTATATATCGTCGATCATTAGAAATTTCATTGGTAGGAACGAACTTGGGAATATTCTTAACGTTGAAACAATCAAGGAGGCTAGAGAAACACGATCGTTCTTTGTAATGAAAATTGGCTGAGCACTCATCCCGACCTTTCAACGACCTCTCGAGCTCGATTTAATTGCCTTTTTTTACCACCTTCTTCCTTTCTTTCTTTCTTTCTTTCTTTCTTTCTTTTTTTGTGTTTCTTCATCCTCTTCTTCTTTTACTTCTTTTTTTTCCAATTTCACGACTCGAACGAAGTGTCGGTTAACAAAAGATCGCATCTACGTAATCGAGAATGTTCGAGCGAAATTTTTCACCTTCTCACCTCACCTCCCCCCCCCCGCGGACCATTTTTGTGAGAAACTTTTATATTGCAGATCAAAAAAAAAAAGAGAAATAGAGAGAGAGAGAGAGAGAGAGAGGGAGAGGGAGAGAAAGGTCAGTCGATTTACGATTAAACTTTAGGAATTATTTCGCGTCGATAGTGTTACACATTGATAACGTTTTATTACTCGTCCTACGTTTTGTATTTAATTGAAAACTCGAACGAACGTTATTTATCGGTATTTATTTATTTATTGGACGAGAGTAATCGTTTAATAACGAAAGGTATAAAAATTGCACATATATACGTATATATATATATATATATATATATATATATATATATATATATATATATATATATATATTTATATACATTTATAATGTGAAATAAAAAAAATAATAATATCTCATAGATAATATCCGTATGTCGAAGATAAAGAAAAAAAAAGAAAAATAGAAAAAGAATTATGCGAAGAAAGAAATTGGCAATATTTTTGTTTTTTGTTTTTCAAATGTTATAAGAGAAAGAAAAACAATCGTTTTTAGTGTAAATAAAACTCGATCAAATGGAACACAGTTTCGCAATTTGTGTGTGTTCGTGTGTGTTTATGCGCGTTACGTAAAATGAAAAGTAAACAACATAATATATACCATTTTTTATCTTTATTTCCGTCACGAGTATATCGAAATGCACTTTTCTGCAGTTTTAAATTCGAACGGCGTAACACACGAACGCGCAAACGTACATACACACCCATAAACAAGTACAGATAGTACAGTAGGGATGTTTATCGTTGGGTACCTTTCGAGACTCGTTATCTCGAAAAATGTTATCTCGTAATTGGACGATAATATCGGACGATAACACGCTGATAAACGAACGAATGGGCGGATGAAAAGGGATCGTAGAGAAAGAAAAAGAGAAAAAAAAGAGAAAGAGAGAGAGAAAGAGAGAGAAAGAGAAAGAGAGAGAGAGAAATTTTCTCTCTATTCGCCTTTGACGAGAAAACTTCGAACAATCGAACCGTTTACTTTTTCAATAGGTAGGTACGTTTTTTGCATATCCACATATTCAGCTGACAATACATTATTTTAATCGACTATCCCTCTCTCTTTCTCTCTATCTCTCTCTTTTTCTCTATCTCTCTCTCTATCTCTCTCTTTCTCTCTCGACTTTTAACACTTTTAGAATTTCTCTTTTATTTGTTATCGTCCGATTGTCGTAATTATTACTATTGTTATAAATTTATGATACTTTATTTATCTCTCTCTCTCTCTCTGTTTCTTATTAAAAAAAAAAAATTAATACCTCTATGGTTCATCGTTCGAGACACTTATTTAAATTTCAAAATTTCCTCGAACTACCTGTAATCTTTCATTAAATACTTAATAATGTCGTCGCAATTATCTCCGTCGCGTTTATACGTACTCCAAAAATAAACGTATATAAATTCTCTCTCTTTGTTCTTTTTTCTTTCTTTTTTCTTACTTATCGTCGTCGAGAGTCTCAACAGGACAGATAAAAATTACGAACTGTCACGAGAAAAGTAGAACTTATTATTCGAGTTATGAAGAACAAAATTGAAAACAGTTTGTTTGCGTGCTCGAATACGTATACCTCGCGTGTTTTTAACGATTGTCGAATGGGGAACGAAAGAGAGAGAGAGAGAGAGAGAGAGAGAGAGAGAGAGAGAGAGAGAGAGAGAGAGAGAGAGAGGATAAAGAAAAGAGAAAAAAGATATAACGAAAAAAAAAAAAAAAAGAAGGGAATAAAAACAAGGAAAATTGCGCTTTTAAAACGGGCCGGACGATTTTTGCAAGCTCGTTGCGGACGATATCAACAGTAACGACACACGACATATACCACAACACGCAACGCATCGACTCGCGTTCGCTATTTTTATTTAACGATTTCACGCACGAATACGCTCGATCTACCTGGAGACCTAATCGAGCTCGAACGACGTTCTTCGAATATGCACGACTTTTAATATCGTAATCGGTCTTTTATGTTTGTTTTATTCAATGAACAAGAAGAATGGAAAAAGGAGACGTAGAGAGAGAGAGAGAGAGAGAGAGAGAGAGGGGGGGAGAGAAAAAGAGCGATATTAGTTGGAAAATTAATTTGTAATTAAAATCGATACGGGGTATATATAATTTTTTTCTTTCTGTTTCATTCGATTTTTTTCTTTTTATCCTTTTACGCACTCGTTATCGAAAAAAATATTTCTCGCCAGTAAACGCAACGCGATTTTTAATCTCGAGCTAATATCGTAATAATTGAGACACATACCTACTGTTTCAATGCAACTCGAGATTCGATTAATTTTATGCCGAGCTTTGTAAAAATGCGATCGCAATTTTATCATCGACGATCAGTGCCAACGATAATTGTCGTTCGAATCGTAAATCACACGTATATTTGCGTGATTATGGTTTTCAAACGAAACAAAACAAAAAATTAATAATGATAAACCATTGGATATAAAAGTAATACTCGCAACAACATCGTCACGTTTGGCAACGATCGATTCTTTAAATGAGATAACCCAATCGTACGTACGTTATTCTTTGTCAAATTAATCGTGCCAACCGGATAAGTAAATTACTTCCGCCTTTTTACTTACTGTTATTAATTGGTCCCTTTTAAAACTTCGAATAACGTATGCCGATAAAATCTCATCGAAAATCACATTGTCGTAATATCGTTTATCACAGCTTTTTTGGTATCTTTAATTTATCGATTCGATGAAAGAGAAAGGAACGCAAAAAAAAAAAAAAAGAAAAAGAAAAAAGACAAAAAGAAGAAAAAAAAAAAAGATAATGCATCCCATCGATTGCGAATCACAAGCGACTAGTCTTGAATAGAATGAAAATTTCTTCTATTTTTCTCTGTTTTCTTATTCTTTTTTTTTCCCCTTTCTTTTTTTTTTATTATTCATTCTCATTCTTTCTTTCTTCCACAGTCATAAAAGAGATCGTACACACACACACATATATATATATACACATTTTCTTTCCGATCATTCTCTTTTTTTTCTCTCTCTCTCTCTCTCTTTCTCCATAGGAGACGCAGAGAGCAACGCGACCTCGTTTTTACGACAAAAATAACGGGGAATATCATGAAAAAGATAGGAAAATCGATATCTAGCTTCCCGTTTTCCTATTTCCCTATTCCTTTGTATCGTTGTTCCAACGATAATACGCGCTATAGCCATTATAATGCGACATAACTTCCTTTACATATTTCATATCCCCCTCGAGTCCTCTCAACTTATATCACGAAGCAGATTTCGTTCCTACCGAAAGAAGCTTTGTCACTTTTTAATGGGATTCTTTTCTTTACATTTTTTCCCCCTTTTCTCTTTCTCTCTCTCTCTCTCTCTCTCTCTCTCTCTCTCTCTCTCTCTCTCTCTCTCTCTCTTTACGAAACCACGTCGAATGAATTAATTATATCGAACGAGGGATAATTTGCGGAACGAGAATCGATGTTTCGTTACCATTCATCCAAATTTCACGAAATAGTGGAACAATTAGTACGCGTTAAACGTGACAAATTAACAAACCATAAATTATTTCAAAAAAGAAAAATAAACAACGAGTAGATCTAATTTTAACTTAATGGCAACGTCTGGGAATTTGTTAAACATATTGGATCGATAAGCGTAACGTTCGATTAACAACCTCTGTAATTCGACTCTCTCTCTCTCTCTCTCTCTCTCTCTCTCTCTATCTATCTATCTGTCTGTCTATCTATCCATCTCTCGTTCCGTAATTAACGACTTCTACTTCTTTGAGACTTCCTTTAAAAAAAACTTGAATATTTTATCGTATTAATTATATTTAAACTCTTAAGAGCTATATCATAGAAGGAAAAATAAGGAAATAAAAAAATAAAAAAATAAAAAAGAAAAAAAGAAAAAGAGAGAGAAGAAAAAAGAAATTAAAAACGAAACGCGATATTTCATAAGTTCGTAGTATATCATTAACTCGTTATTATTTGAAACTCGATGGAAATTAATTTTTCTAAAATTATTACGAGTAAATTGCGAGCGTATTCGAATCGATATTGAAGAAAAAGAAAAAAAAAGTTCGACGTATTATTGAAACGAAAAGAAAAGGAAAAGAAAATGCGTATTCGTATTAATCAAATTAAAAAAAAAAAAAAATAAAAAAGTTCAATTTAAATTGCATTACTAGATCTTCGTCTTATCGCAAACGTCATACTTTTAATCTTTTAAGTTATATACGAGAGGAATATTAATGAATTTCAAATGATTCGAACATAGCTGTCAGAGCTTATCATAAAACTATATATATATATATATATATATATATATATATATATATATATGCTTAAATACGTATATACATGCACACGCACACACACACACACATACACAGAGTCATATTTTTTAAGTACCTTCATACGTATGCACATACGTACATTCGTGGATATAACCTACCTAGGAAACAAATATAAAAAGAATTTAACACATTAGCATTAATTTCAACGGCACGTAATACAATTTCCACTGAATTTCCATAACGAATATTGGCGTATAATTTTCAATGTGTTAGTTAATGAATGAGAAATATCTATAGAAACGAACAAATAATAATAGTAATAATAATAACTAGTAATTTCGTATTATTATTATTATTATTATTACTACTAATTACTATGTCTTCGTACTTTTGTTCATATTTATAATTAAAGCGATAATAATAAAATTTGTATATATATATATATATATATTTGAATTATTTATAATAATTAAATTATGATAATTATTACGAGTACAAACGAAATTTGAATTCCATTCGGAAAATATTTATTTGCGCGTGGGCGAACATATATGCTTTTAATTAATTTTCTAATTGATATTAATCGCAGCAAAAGTAGGTTCGTTAAACTTTTGTTTTCCTCATGGACGCTTGAAATGATTTTCTCGCTTGATTCGAATAATATATAAATATATATAAAAAAAAGAACAAAGAAAAAAGAAAGAGAAGAACCTTACGCCTCTTCGAATAACGTAAGCAATCGAGCTTCGGTCATGCTCGATGCCTGTCGACCTTTGGATAAACTTCCTAGAAAAAAAAAAAAAAAAAAAAAAGGAAAGAAAAAGAAATATCTTACTATAATAGTAAGTATAATAACTAATCTCGATAAGGAGAGGAAAAAAAAAATACGGTAGACTTATTTTCATAATAATATAAGCCCGAAGAGCTTGTGCTGTTAGTTCTTGCGAATGAATAAACGTGTCAATTGAAATTGCATTGTGATTTACAAAGGAGATTAAAGAAAGAAGAAAAGAAAAGAGAGAGAGAGAGAGAGAGAGAGAGAGAGAGAGAGAGAAAAAAGGGGGACGATGTAAATTCATCGGAAATGTGGAAAGTAGGAAGGAAATGTTTTGACGTAGAGTAATAAATCGTCTTGAAAATTTCTCATTTTGTTGATCAAACGAATCCTTAGATAATGACAATGTCGTAGGATCGTAATCGTCGACGAATTAATGATTCTTAAACATTTTCCAATTGCCATATCGCATTGGCGCGGTGTTTTCGAAATTTTTTATTTTCTTTTTCTTATTAATCGCAAACTCAGAAATACGACGTCGTCGATTGGACGAATCATAAATAATAATAATAATACTAATAATAATAAGAATGTCATTGATAAAATAATAAGTGGATTGTTAATAACATTTATTTTTCCTACTGTACACGTATGTCATCTCTTACAATTTTCTTTTTTTTTTTTTTTTTCTTTTTATCACGAATTGATCTAATCACAAACGACTGGATGGATAATAATTACGAGACTCCGTGTCATTCAGAGAACGATGAGATGTTGGATAAGGAGGAATATCTATTTTATGCGAAATGTCTTTTGTCCCTCGCTTTTCCAATCGATCATTATTTTTCTCCGCTTATCGTTAGAAAGATCAAACGATTAGAAGAGAGAGAGAGAGAGAGAGAGAGAGAGAGAGAGAGGGGAGGTGGGGTTGGAGGAGGAAGAAGAAGGAAGAAAACGGAAAGAAATCGTTTCTAATCTCGATTCTAATCGTACGGGAAACGAGGGAGTCAGTCATTTTTAACTCTTACGATCGAAAATAGTATCTATCATAACTTTAGTTATTTGATCGGCACCTGTCGCAATCTGTCGAGATTTTTTTACTTCTTTTTTCTTTTTTTTTCTTTTTTTTTTTTTTTTTATAATAGGGGCGAAAAAAAGCTTCAATTTATGCGCGCACTTTACTCGCACGAGAATCCACGTCAAAGTACCACAGAGCCTTTCGCGGTGCTTTTAGAGTAATATCGTTTTGAGAATTTTTCATTTTTTTTTTTTTTTCTATTTTTTATTTCCTTTTTTATTATTATTCTTTCCTATGCCAGCTGAGCGAGAACGCCGAAAGAGAGAAAAATAGAAAAATTTAATCTCTCTCTCTCTCTCTCTCTCTCTCTCTCTCTCTCTCTCTTTCTCTTTCGTCCTCTGCATATTCATACATGGTTTTTTTTTTTCTTTTTTTTTTTTTACCTTTGGCCGTATATTTGCGTACGTGCAAATGTGTGTGTGTAGGTGCGTGTATATTAATATCGATAAGAGTTATCTTACATAAGCTCGATATTGCATAAAAGAAGAAAAGTTCATTTATTAATGCACCTTTAAAAGATTAACACACGCGATTGCATTAACGAGAGATCGATTTATAAAACTCCTCCTTCTTTTATTTTCCTTTTTTCTTTTCTTTTCTATTATAATGCAGATTCGACGACGAAAGGAAGAATAAAAGGAAACAAAATAAAGAAAGATAGAGAACGCTCGGAGTTTACGATAAAAGTTTATTGTAGATAAAGTAACAATGAACGATCTTTTGAAAAGTTTCAAAATTATAATAATAATAACAATAATAATAATAATAATTATTATTATTATTATTTTTATTATTATTATGTCAGGGTTCGCCAACTCGAGAATTGAAGATATATATTCGTAGAAAAAAAAGAAACGGGATTATTTTTTTACGGTTTAAAAACTAACCCAAAAACCTTCGTCGAGTACGGTTTTTTTTTTTTTTTAAACATTCGACGGGGATGACCCAATCAAAGATTTTTTTTTTGCTTCTCTTTTTTTTCCCATTTCCTTTCTCATCTTCGTTCATTAATTAATATTGAAATAACGAAAGGATTGAACGATAAGCGTTCGAAATATTCTCGATATTATCAGTATAGATTATCTCTCTCGATCTCTCTCGATCTCTCTCGATCTCTCCGTTCACTTTTCCATCTTACATTAAAGAGAGTTTCTCGAGCGAGACCATTGTTCTCGAAAGATTTTGAGAGTCTCCATGTCTTGTCTCCGGTGGAATAAAGCTCGAGATGTCTAGCGAACCACTAATAGAAGGCGAATCCACACTTGGTGACCACAGAGGATGGATAGTTTCGAATAGAATACACCAGGGAATGGAGACGAGAGAGATAGAGAGTGATAGAGCCAATGTAATCCGCTTTGATATATCGATATATAGAAACCATCGAGATCGGCTCGTGGTGGAGGAGAACCTTTCGAAATTCTGTAAAAAAGAAAAAAAAAAAAACATTATCCTCGAACGAAAATAATCGATTTTTTTTTTTTTTAATGATCCACGTTCACGTCCAACCCAACAATATTTCAAGGAGCGTTTTCTTTTCTTTTTCTTTCTTTCTAAAAAAAAAGACAAAGACGACGGAATGTACTGTCGCTTTTTTTTTTTTTTTTATTTTCTATAAACGTCTCGAATGGCAGACAATTCCGGCGACAGCTGGTCAACGAAAAAACTTGGCCGAGCATAGATAATGAATTTTACACAAAGTCTAGTAAATCTCAGCGATTTACTATCCGACAGTTTCGATTTATTCGTCCGTGACGAGAGTTTAACGCTGTTCTCCAATCCTAAAACGAGATAACGTTTCCACGTTAATGCGTTCGGGTAATAAATTATTTTGTAAAAAAAAAAAAGAAAGAAAAATAACAATAATAATAATAATGATCGGAGACAATTTGACACAATCGATGGAAAAATTTTTTTAACGATCACCGTGTGATCTTTCGTATCGTTTTTAAATTAATCCGAGATAGATTTTGTCGGAAAAGTAAATAAATTTTTCTTCCGCTGTGGTTGGTCGATTTTTTTTCTTCCCTCTTCTTCTTCTTCTTTCTCTCCCCTAGTTTCTCATAATTTATTTCCCGTTTTAAAACTTGTCTCGTGGATATATTACGCTTGGGTGGTTCGCGAAAGGTAGAGGAACTTCATTTCGAGTTAGAAGAACGTGGGAGGTAAAACGTTAAAGATCGCGGAAAGTAAAATTTTCACTGAAATTATTTTACCTTTGAGAGGAAATGCCAAAGAAAGAAAGAAGGTAGGAAAGAAAAAGAAAAAAGATTACAGATTCAACAACGAACCGCTAAGACTTTTATGGTCAGAGAGCTACTAAGATACACCCCCTTTTTTTTTCTTTTTTTTTTTTTTTAACTATTTACGTTTTATTTAGCTCATGCGAAATTGCTCCCTCAAATATTTTATACGTTGATACGGTGCATCCTCTTTAAGGTCTTTTTTTATACCAAGTGCATGCGGATTACACGTATCAACTTACGTACGTGCATATATATATATATATATATATATATATATATATATATATATATATATATATATATATATGCACATATGTATATATGTATGTACTTACGTAAGTGAATCCCTTTAATGTTTATTAATAGCCAACGTGAAACGACTTTAAATAATAAATATCTAATATAAAAATTAAGATAACTTAAGGGACCCGTATATATTAATAAACATTACAAAATTTTTCTCATTAATTTGTCAAACTTTTGATATATTTAGCATTTGGATTTTTTTCTTTCTTTTTTTCTTTTTATAAAGATCCATTTTTATCAATTTCTTTTGGAGATAACAAGGAAACGGAACCGTCGCGACAAATGAAGTAAAATAAATTGCTCTCTCTCTCTCTCTCTCTCTCTCTCTCTCTCTCTCTCTCTCTCTCTCTCTCTCTCTCTCAATCCTACGTGTTAATAGCTATATGAAACGACATTAGACAGATTAGATATTAAATATCCGTTTAATATGAAAGCTTTGATTTACGTAACTATCTGTCTGCGCTATATCGAGCTTATCTTTTCTTCTCTCTTTTTCAAATTTTTCTCGTCGACTCGTGCTCATTGTTCGAGTTTCGAAGAAAAAAAAAAAAAAAATAAAAAGAAGAGAGAGAAAAATAAATTGATTTCCATTAATCCGTTTAAAAAAAAAAAAGAAATAAAAAAGGATTAATAATACGTTGAGGGAAAATTTAACGAAATATTAAAAGTATACGGAGTAACTGTCGCGAAATTGTAATACATCCTTTCGATAAACTATGTTAAGTTCTAGTACAAGGTCCTCCTCCTCCTCCTCCTCCTACGTTAAACGTGTATTTTTACTTTCCCGCTTAAATTCCGGATCACTGGGGTTGAAAGTGGCATCGGAGCGAAAACATTTCATTAAAATTCATAGCTATCGAAGTGAAGTTCGCCGGATTTCACGCAACGCCCGCTCATGTCCCATCGCGCGTGTAGTTATGCTCGTCGTCATCATCGTCATCGTCATCGTCATCGTCATCGTCATCGTCATCGTCAACAGCAACAGCAGTAGCATCGGTCAAATTTTGACGCGTTTCCAAAAATTTCGGAAAGCAAAAGAAAGAGAGGAGGAAAACAAAAAAAGAAAGAAAAAATATTCCTCCCGCCACGCCCTTTTCTCTTTTCCCTCTGAATATTCATATCTTCGTCGATTACTCTCGCGACGTTGTTACGCTGATCGAAAAAGTCAAAAAAAAGTCAAAAAAAAAAAAAAAAAGTAAATTTTTGTTCGCTCCGATCCAAATTCTATACGTTCGTGTAGGTTTTCAACGAAACCCGGCGAAGTTGCCATTCGGAAGAATTGCGCGATTATGAAACGCGGATTTTGACGGAAGGGTGGAAAGAGACGGCTGCGGGGGTGGGTCGCGGGAGAAAAAAGGAGCAGTGGAGAAAAAGAAAAAGGAAAAGAAAAGTAAGGTGCGACGAGGAAAACTGGATCAAGGGTCGACTTCTTTCCATTTTTCCTCTGTTTTGCACCTTTCGAAAAAAAAAAATAAAAGAAAGAAAAGAAAAAGAAATTCGCTTATGTCAGATAAAAAGAGAGAGAGAGAGAGAGAGAGAGAGACTCGAGAACGTTTGCTAGGAAATTTTCTTACACTTTCTTCTTTCCTCATTCTTCTTCAAACTTTTTCACTTTTTTTTTTTCGTTTTCGTTTCATTGTTTCTGGCACGTAATCGCACGTATTTATTGTGTAATGGTTGGAAGAAGAAGGTGGAAGTTAGTGGGTCGATTAATGGCTTTCGTCTTAAA
Organism: Dolichovespula saxonica; assembly: GCA_911387935.1. Lineage (NCBI taxonomy): Eukaryota > Metazoa > Arthropoda > Insecta > Hymenoptera > Vespidae > Dolichovespula > Dolichovespula saxonica. The sequence continues at coordinate 1,349,221 of OU427006.1, read as the reverse complement.
CGGTTGGCATCATGGGACTTTTATTAAATTTTTCAATAAAATTGAAAGAGATAGAGAGAGAGAGGGGGGGGGGAGGGAGGAGGAGAGATGGTTGGGTGGTTGGGATTGGAGGGTAAGCGAAAGGATAGGTTAAAAATCTAGGAGGACGGAGAAAATTCAATCGACGTCATTTCGACGAAACAAACGTCGGAACCAATCGAAATATCAAGTATCGTTGGACCGTGTGCATCCCTCTCTCCCTCCCTCCCTCCCACCCACCCTCCTACCCTTCCCGCTTCCTCGGTGGAGTAGTTTTCCTGCAATTGGACATGACTCGGAATGTTTCGTTCTCCCCCCACCCCCCAAAAAATTGTCTGCCTCGTTAATTGAATCGAATCTCGCGATCGAGGGAGGGCGAATTGAAAAAAAAAAAAAAAAAAAAAAAACAAACAAAACGAGAAAAAAGAAGATATGTTTTTTCGGTTAATATTTTCAATTACGTTCATTGTTTTTGGATTAGCTTGTAATACATTCGACATTAGACGGGGACGTGTTAACGTGGATTTATTTTAAATAATGCGATGGGTCGAGTTGAAAAGAAAAGAAAAGAAAAAAGAAAAGGGAAAAAATAGAAGGACAGGCGAACAAATGAATTCGAATCGATTGTCGTCGAAGTTACACCGAAAGTTCGTGTAAATTCTAATGGGACCAATTTGACGAGTACGAAACCGTGTAGTGTTAATTTCGAAGGGTCCAAGGGCTTATTCTTATTTAACGAAAGATGAATTAGTGCGGGTCTCTCGCGACTCGTTCAAAAAAATAAAAAATCTCGGCCTGTTTACGACGTTACGTGATAACACGAGATAGATAGAGAGAGAGAGAGAGAGAGATAGGAAGAAGAAAAAAAGATAAACGAAGAGAGCTTCTCGCAGGTCAAATTCCAAGCTCTAATAGGGAGAATTCTTGATTGATCCACCGGAAGAAGTTTCTTTGGTATATCGCGAAAACTATTCCGAAGAGAAATTCCAAGGACGAAAAGGGGCCGGGGAAAATTGCGAGTGGAAAGTTAAACCCCGGTGGTACGACCTACGTGCCGATCTTTTTATACGCCGTTTGCGTTCGAAATTTCCCCAAACTTTCTCCGCCCACTCAACCACCTCCGCTCGTTCGTCCCCGAAAAAGTCGAAAGGCTTTCGTTCGATATATATCGACACTCGAGGGAGAGGGTGGGAGAGGGGCAGAGGAAATCACTTTGCGATCGTTGATATTACTTAACGTTGCAATTTTTTTTTTTTTTTTTTTTTTAATTCCATGCTTATCCGTGCGCGCGATTTTGTTCGATTTTTCCTTTTTTTTTTTTTTTTTTTTCTTTATCTTTTGTTTGGAACAAAATGAAAACTTACGAGAAAATCGTTTTTCACGGGGGATGGTTCGCCCTCGTGTTTCGGTGTTACGATATGAAATTAATGAAAGATACGTAACGTGTAATTCGATAAAGGAGGAAAAAAAAAACATCGACCAACTTTGTTATTCTTCGATATCGCGAATGTAGTTTCGACATTGATTTATTAAAACGTCTATCCTCGGTATATAAAATGCATACGTAGGTTTTACAACTGCGCCCGTGTAAATTAAACCGTGCGTGCTATTGATCTTTTCGAAATTGCAATTTTCGAGAAAGAAAAACTTTTTCTCTCGTCCCGTCGAGCAAATTCAACTTACGTTAATATTTTTCCGAAAACGCGCTCACGCGCTGGAAAATTATATTCCAGGTGGTTTATTTAACGGTGTTGTACCCCGTACGTGTCGCGTTAAATTCTTTCTTCTTCTTCTTTTTTTTTTTTTTTTTCAAAAATATACCATACAACCCGGACGACGTGAAAATTGCGTCTTCCTCGTCCCCTTTACCCCGTACCTCCCTAGTCTCCTAGATGGACCAGGAGAAAAGATAAAACACGAGGAAGTTTCTTTCCTCATTTTACTGGAGGCTTTCGAAACTTATAACTATGCCAAGTGTTCGTATTCGCTCGCGGGCGAATATTAAAAACTTGAGACTTCATCCTACGAACTTTTCTCCAAGCCTTACCCGTGATGACCGTTTGTTTATTCGGTCGCACTTTATGCCGCCCATCGAAATAAAAAAGGAAGAGAGATATAAACGTTATAACAAATAAATGAAAAGCAACGAAGAGATTTTCAGATATTCTTTAAACGGTAAACCAATTCCGGCTGAATGATAATAACCGAGCAAGTTTTACGTTTTAAACGAGGCAAGAAACCTACGACGCGATAATCTTTTCCAACGTCGAAACAGTTTTATCCTTGACTATAAATTCGTGTTTATGTTGTGTGTGTGTGTTTATATTCACACCCTATCTTGACGTGACTCGACTCTATAAAATCCACGGGTTAAATGCGAAGAGGGTGAAGGTGAACTTCGTTAATGCGATAGATGACTTTAACTGTACAAACAGCAGGTCATTTTTTATTTTTTTTTTTAATTTGTAATTCGAATTTAGCGCGTTGATACTATGATAAAAGGATCTTTTTTTTTTTTTTAACAGAAAAAAACCAAGAAGCATTAGCCAAAGAATTAAAATTTCGTTGATATAATTTTGTAGTTGTATTTGATAAATTTCGTCGTTCTAAAATCTATGCGCGCGATTTTGAATGATAGTCGATCGATCGTATGTGATCGATGATCGATCGTAGGAACTGCCATCTAGCGGTGTAATAATCGAACCGATCGACGAAAAAAAAAATGGCTCCCCGCCCCTGGCAATAGGCAACACTCCGAACACGAGCGTTAGTCGTGAAGTATACGTCGCAACTTTTCGAAGAAATTTTGTTGCATTCGCAATTCGTCCCTATTGGACGACAACACGAACGTTCTTATATATTTTTACTCGAGACACTCATTCCATTTCCGTTGCACCGAAGAGAGGATAGTAAAGAAAAAAAAAAAAAAAAAATAAACAAATTATACTCAGCTATCGAACGTCGCTATGAAAGATAAACTCAACTCGTTCTCAAAATTTTCATCTTCGAGCAGTTCAGCGCAAGTTCACTCGGTCGAGTTCTCGTTACCGACTGCCATAGTTTCGCGTCTCGTGAAAGCAATCAAAAGATTGGGGTGGCGAGTCACTTGACACAAAAAGAAAAGAAAAAAAAGATAGAGAGAGAGAGAGAGAGAGAAGAAAGAGGAAATAGAGAGAGAAAGATGAGAGAAATTCTATATTGCCTCTCGCTTTTTAAGAGAAAAAAATATTTGAACTCGTAGGCGCAAATGAGTTGGAAAAACAAAGTAACAGGCTTCTTTTTCCTTCTCTCTTTCTTTCACTTCCTATGACCTGTCGCTTTCTCGCTCTTCTTTCAGTTTTTTTTTATACTCTACCACCACCAGACCTTCGACATAATTTTAACTCGTTTCTCGTTCCAGTCCGTGTGTCGTTCAAATATGGTCTCGTAATTATTAACGGAAAATGTTGAATCGAGTCGAGTGAACTAAAAAGCTCATCCATACGGACTAAAAATACCATCTCTCTCTCTCTCTCTCTCTCTCTCTCTCTCGTGAATAAATGCATCTACGTTAAAAAAAAAAAAGAAAAAAAAAAGAAAGAAAGAAAGAATAAGAAGCGAGAAAGAAAGAGAAATGATAAAGTCACTCGATATCACGATCGATAAATTACAGCTCGGGGGTTTAAGTTTTTCATGGAGGTAGAAAAACGAGAGAAACTAGACTTTGGATTGGGCAAAAGATCGAGAATAGAGAGAGAGAGAGAGAGAGAGAGAGAGAGAGAGAGAAAGAGAGAGATAATGAAAGGAGGAAAACGATACAAAGAAAAAGACTCGCGTGAATCATTGCTGTCGCGCTGTAAGTGACACACGTGTGTATATCTCTTAAAAATATACTTTTGTGTGCGTCCATTTATCTGTAGGTGTATATAAGCATACGCTCGTAATTACTCCTTTCATCTCTTTTCCTCTCTCACTCTCTTTCTCTTTATCTCTCTCTCTCTCTCGCTCGTTCGAATAGTACGTATTTTGGCGACGATATTTTACGAGAATTCGCATTGTGAAGCATTGAGGAAGAAAAGGAAGAAACAAAAAAAAAAAAGAAAAAAAATGACGGAAGATACTCGAGAATTGGAAAGAAGTACGAAACGAGAAGCAATTTGTGTCGGGCTCGATTTTTCCTTTTTTTCTTTTCTTTTTTTTTTTTCTCTCTCCCCCTTTTCATAGCCTCGTTAAGACGAGTAATTAACGACCGCACTGCGTTACAGATTTTCCCGTTGATGGAGTTCGCGTTTATGAGAAAATGTTTAATATGTTTCTTTAATGAAAGCTTCATTCTACAGTTTCAGCATGAGATATAATTTGCCTGTTTATATTAAAAAGTTTTTAATTGTTTCCTTCCTCCTTTTTTTATTAAAATAAAAATACACACACACACACATATGTATATATATTTCAGTCATGTGTATGATCAGTTACTAATTTAAGTTTGTCCATTAATTATCAAAGAAATTAGACTAACAACGAGATAGATAATGACGATTACGATTACGATGATGATGATGACGATGATGACAATGAATCATTGTTTACCTATCGTTAATCATTATCTCTTGGATAAGAATCTTATTGGATTTGCGTTTTGTATTTATTGGTGGCATAATATATCCGTTGATAACGAAGCTCAAAAGTTATCGTAAATAATAATAGATGGTATGTTAGATCGTCCATCATGAAAGATATGATCTCGTATTATTTTATATACATATATATACACATAAAACATGTATATAAAAGAGAGAGAGAGAGAGAGAGAGAGAGAGAGAGAGAGAGAGAGAGATGAGGAGAAAAGAAAAAGAGAGGAGGGACGATTGCGTTAAAACTAATTTGATATTTATTTTGACAGACGTTCGAAAAGCAAACGATACTGAGAGCAATACTACGAAGGAAACAAAATCGGAGGAGAAATCGAAAAGTGAGAATAAAACCGAAGCAAAGAAGGAGGAGCATAGCGAGAAAGTAGAGAAGAAGAAGGAGGATAAGGAAGTTGAGCAGAAGGAAGAAAAGGAGCAGGAAGAAGAGGGGCAGGACGAGGAGGAGAAGGAGGACGGAAACATTTTGGAACGGCTTAAGATAGAGGCTGCTTCGAGGATACAGGCGGCATTTCGGAAACATCAAGCGACCAAAAATATGAAAGACACTGATTCCACCAATCAACAAACTGTCGCCGACAAATCAGAATCCGAACCGACCAAGGAAGAATTACAAAAGGAATTTCGGGCCGACGATAAAGGTAAAATATATCGAAATAAAATTATAAACTTCGATCTTCGATCGATTTAATATTATGTCATATTATCTTTTATTTATTTTTTTTTTTCAATTGTTAACTCACAACACCGTCGACTGCGTATCGTTTTTATCATTTTTATTCGTTCGCCGTATAAGAAAAGCTCCCTCTCAGGTTTTAGTATCGTTTTTTTTCTGAAAAATAATAATAAAAAGAAAAAAAAACAAGTATATGTACTTGTATGTATGTACGGAAGCGAGTGAAAAGTTTGTAAGTGGTTTTACAAAATCAATTGCTCTTTTTCGCAAACTTTAACCAACGCTTGTAGTTTTGTAATTCGGCCGTGGGGGAGCGAGGGGTGGAGGAGGAGGAGGGAGAAAAAATAATATAAAGAAATAATTAAACTGGAAAAGTCTCGAGAAGGAGTAATTGATTTATATATATATATATATATTTTTTTTTCTTTTTTAAAAAGTCGCTTACAAACTTTCGTAAACGCTCGAGAGGAAAACCTACGTGACGCATCTCGTTATTTTATATCAGCGTAGTTCGTTCCAAAATATTGTTGATTCGACGTTTTTTTCTTTTTTTTTTTTTTTCTAAAAAGAAAAGATAGAACAAAAAGTACATTTACCATACAACTTCCTACAATATACATGTATATTACGAAAAGAAATATTTATATACACATATATATATTAAAAAAAAAAAAAAAAAAAAAAATTGGGAAACGTCGAGATCGACGATCTCAATTTATTATCGAGAAATTCTTTCGTACGATCATATAAACGATATATCGATATAAATCCAAAGGGGTCGCTTTAATATCACGATTCTATGTCATACGATAAAGAATTCTCAAAGCGTTTTCTCACTCTTCTTCAACACGTTCGCAAGATCGGAGGAAAGTATTCGGCGCATCGTCGACACGTAGTAGTAGTAGTAGTAGTAGTAGTAGTAATATCGCTATTGAAGATTCGATTCACGGTAGAATCGAAGTAAGAAACGTTCCTCGATTCCTATTTCCAAGCTCGAACCAATTCCACCATTAGAGAGCGGTTAACCCCGAGCGCCTTCCTCCGGTTCTTTCATGATTCTTGCGAGAAAATAATGAAGAAGAGGTTGAAGAGAAAGGAGAAAAAAGAAAAGAAAATAAAAGAGATGGGAAAACGAGAAATAGCTTTCAATTATTCATTCATTTATTTATTTGTTTATTCGTAAATTAAATACGTCTATTACTCGGTGACGTATAGATTGTGTTAAAACGAAAAGAAATGTTTCGGGCAATTTCATTGAAGTTCATTTTTTTTCTTTCTCATTTTTTTTTTTTTTTTGAACATCCATCAGAACTCTGCAACGCGGCAACAAAGATACAGGCATCCTTCCGTGGCCACATGTCGAGAAAAGAACAAGCCGCGGCAGCTCTCGTCAAGTCGGCGGGAGAGATGGTTGACAATGCTGCTTCTAAAATAGAAAAGAAGGTTAGTATTATACAATATATATACGTATATACATTTCGTATTAATGATTTTATCAGTTTCTTCCTTTTTTCTTAACAGCGTAATATTTTTCTATCGTCTCATTATTATTATTATTATTTAATATTTTATATTTTACATTGAAACATCGATCACACAGATATTACAGGTGTATATATATGATACGGCATACATGCGTGTATTTAATGGTTGCCTATCGTCAGGAGCACGAGAATTTACATTTTTATCGCATTTAATATTTTACAAATAAATTATATGAAAAGTTGACAAATATGATAATATATATACATATATTAAATATATCTAATTTAAATAATATATATTTATATATGTATATATGAATCTATTATTTATTAAATATTTAAGTATTTCTAATTTAATTATTTATATTAATAGAATTAGTTAATTACGTTCGATCAATTATTTTTCGTATTTCTAATTATTATTATTATTATTATTATTTATTATTATTATTATTATTTATTATTATTGTTACTATTATTATTATTATTATTGTTATTATTATTATTATTATTATTATTATTATTATTATTATTATTATTATTATTATTATTTGTTATTATTATAATTTATGATTATTAATTTTCATAAAATCCTTTTTATATGCACAGTATAATAAATATAGGTATAATGTACTGACGTTATCACGAAGTTTGATTTATAATGAACAAGATCTTTATCGCCTCGTTAATTCAACGTAGACGCTCGACATATTCCACGGTTTGAGGACTGAGAAAATATAAATTGCAGGGGAATCTCGTATACGAACTCGGTCTGTCTCTCCTTCGATCGATCGATAAGAGTCTTTTTCTATGCAATCATAGAACGATATATATATATATATATATATATATATATATATATATATATATATATCCTCATCGAGTCGGAGCAGTTATTCTTCATTTATTCTGAATCGTTCATTCTCACGTACAGAGTGTTCTATGATTCTCAAAATGTAAAAAAAAAAATAAAAAAAAATACAACGAACGTTCGGACTCGTTTTAAAAATCTGTTCGAGGTATTCCGATAGATATTACAGAGATAATTATTAATTATTTTAATATAGAATTTTTATAATTGTGAAACACTCAATTTTTCGTAATTTACACGTATTCGACGTTGATAAAAATCGAGATAAAGGACAAACAAATTATGTATATATATATATATACACGCGCATATACGTATATAATTCGATTCAATTGCAATAGTTTGAGATTTTATAGGTCGCTCTGTATACGAAGTGAGGTAATTGGGGAGGGGCATTCTTATAATGAACGTATCTACGAAATGGATGATATCTTGGATGCTGTGAAAACGAGCCACTGTGGAGGAGAATTGCGAAGTCATTGATCCAATTTTCATTTGAATAATTGAAGAGAAATGGAGAGATGCTGAGAATCGTATTGAGTAGAATAAATTAACGCGTACGATCGTATACTTTATCTATATATATATATATATTTTTTTTTTCTTTTTTATTAACGTAATTTCGAATTCAATGAATATAAAATATCAATGAGTCAGAAAGAAAGGATGTAAAGAAAAATGAAAAGCTGTTACCATGGAAACACCTCGGATGCTCGAGCCAACAAATATAATAATGGGTACGTACATATGCACATAATGTATCTCGGGAAAATGCGTTTGAAAAAGCTTAGAGGGTGGAGGGAGGAAGTATCGGCCTCGTGTGAATCGAAGCGTGTTGCTTGTGTCAGATAGGAGGAAATATCAAGAAAAAGAAATTCTCTCAGGAGATGACGACGCTCTCTCTCTTTCTCTTGCTTTGTACGTACAGTGAGATTCGAAAAAAGAAACAAAAAACAAAACAAAAAGAAAGAAAATAAAAGAATAGTAAACATTTAATAACCCATTTAATATAAAAAAAAAGTAACGAGCATTTAAGCGTGCTTCGCGTTGAAAATTAAAAAGTAGTATAAAAATTTTCTTTTTTTTTTCTATTTCCATCGTCTTGGCAGGAAAGGAAAATAAAAAATGACTTTCGATTAAAGTTATTGTTATATTTTTTATTTCAATTATTTTCAAGCGTGACAGGATAGATCGCATCGGTTGTGAAAAAAAAAATATATATGTATATAGCGATACTTCTTTTAATACAGACTGTACATGTTCTATTTATCATACTCGATAGTTTCAAAAGCTCGCTCGTCTTGTTTCTCCTGGTTATCATCATCCTTAGCGTGCCTCGAAATGGATAAACCAAGCATCTCGACTTTTTGCCAACTGCAACGCCCTTCATTTCCTAAGTGCTTTTGCTCTTAAATCGACGTTAATACATTCGACCTTACCGTTTTCCTTTTGCCTTCTTTTTTTCTCTTTCCTTACTATTTTCATTCTTTTTAAACTACATTACTTTTTCTTTTTCGTCGGTAGACGCGATATTTCATTCACGAACGAAGTAGCAAATCTCACCATCGACCTTTTCGTTCATTTTGAACTTGATCGGAAGTACTCACCACACATACCCATACACACATGTATATTTCTATATATATACACATACATGCACACACACACACACACACACACACACACATATATATATATATATATATATATATATATATATATATATATATATATATATATATATATATATTTATACGTATATACGAGGATCGATCCCATCGAGAGAGACCAATAACGAGCAATGAGGTTTTCCCTTGTAAATTAGCTAATGGAAGCTCATTAAAATTTATGTCACTATTCAATAATTCTGTTCGAAGGAGTTGCATTTCTCCTGAGAACACTTTTTCTCTTGTTCGTTTTCTTTTTTTATTTCATTTTCTTTTTCTTTCTTTTTTCTTTTTTATTTCCGCAGTTCCTCATTTTGATCCAATTTTTTTGTAGAAGTTTACATATATACATATATATATGAGATCTTTCTGGTTCACGAAATATTATCATTAGCTAAAATCAGCCGATGATTATGAACGTGACCTAAATCTTACTCGTATATATATATATATACACACATATGCATATATCTAAATATAAATCACTTTCGAACCTTGTGAGCCTTTAAGTGGACTTAAGTTTATGAGAATGGCTTTATCATTATACCGTAACTAGAACGCAAGAGAAAAAAATACGTGATGAATTGTCGATTTTGTTTCAATTCTATTTCGTTTAAATGATCGATCACAGATATTCATCTTTATCGACGCGAGGTTTGTGAAAATATCTTCTTTTTTATTTTTTATTCTTTTTTTTTTTTTGAAGATAAAAAAAAACATTCCGCGGTCTAGTTAAAGCAAGGAAATCACTTCGATCATCATCATTTTCTACCTTAACAAAGAAAATTGTTGCTCCTTGAAATTCTCATCCGAGTGAAATCATTTGTCGAGGAGTAGAACGTGATCGATAAGGTTTCCCGATGCTTCTAAAGGATGTTAGAAGAGACTATTCGTTCGTGAGATTCCTCTCTCTCTCTCTCTCTCTCTCTCTCTCTCTCTCTCTCTCTCTCTCTCTCTCTCTCTCTCTCTGTCTGTCTTTGTCTCCGTCTCTACCCTTCGGTCTATCTGATAACGGATAACACGAGATTCCTTTCCTGAGAATGTTGGAAAATGTATGATGAAAAGAAACAGATGTAGTAATAGGATATCGAACAAAATAGTTCCATTAATGCAAACATCTTCTCTGTACTTTGCATAATGTCATTTCGATGAGATCCATGTACTTTGGGAGAGAGGCCCGATATATACATACATTATTCACGTAACGAAATATTCAGACGCCTGTATTAATGATGTCCTACTTTGCATACTTGTAAGAAGGGTGGAGAATCGTCAGGGGCACAATAATATAAAAATTTCCCATAACGTAGAGCCTCCATCTGATAATGATATATATATATCTATATATATATATCATCTATATGTATGTGTATATGATATATATAGGTATGTATATACGTATATATACATATGCATTTAGACCATTTGGAGATATTTTTTGAAGGACGAGTTCGAAGGACCTCGTTGCTGATATCGACCTCGTTCTCTCGGGAAAGAGCGAAGAGAGTGAGAGAGAGAGAAAGAGAGAGAGAGAGCACTGAAATATTCATGAACCATCCGTTTCGAGTTCCTTTTTTGCATCACCGAGCATAGAAGCCGTTCAACAAGATTTCTAACGATGCCGAAAATGCTGCCTGCATAAAATCCCAATAAGCTTTTCTCGAGCTCCTTTACTCCCTCACTTACTCTTTTTCCTTTTCTCGATTCTTTGTCTCATAAATAAAAAATTCTCCGCGTCTCTCGTGAAAAACCCCGTCACGAGATTTATATACTCCCCTTTTTTCCTCCAACCCCCAAAACCCCTCCGCCGCCACAAATTAATCTAATTAGGATCGATGTCCGTTCGCGTTTTCTTTTCCTACAGGAATAATATTCTCTATTATTCCATGTTCAGAGATAGATTTTCTTCGAGAGAATTTTTCTCAATCAACGTAACCCCACCTCTCTTCTCGTTCCTTATAGGAGAATAATAAATAAAACGCAACGAATGACACGTCGATGAACCCTTTAAGCGTTCGCTTCGAATAACTTTTGAAACACGACCAATGGTCGTACGTGAAAGTTTTACGCGTACTTTCGAAAAATATATCAAGGATATCGAGTTCCATGTAAAACTGTATCGATCCTACGTTTGATCTGGTCAACGTCTCGTTGCGTTCGAACATGTTTTATTTGAACGATGTACCGTGCTTTGATACGAGGGACGAACAATTTTCTTTCTTTTTTTATTTTTTTTCTTTCTTTCTTTGTAATTCAGAAGTCGTTCGAAGCGGGATCCTTTGGAGATCTAACGCGGATTGTAAAAGGGAACACGTACGAGATGAAAAATAGGCGGGCAGCGTGGTATTCAAGCTCGCATGCAGGCTCTTTTATTCTTTCATTTTGCCGATGTTAGTATGTATTTTTAAAAAGTGCACGCGCGTTACGAAGATGAATTGCTAGATGCACTAGAGAGTCTCTTTAAAGTGGCGAGAACGATAAGACCACCGGATCCATCCTCGTAAATTCATTTCGCATTCCGTTGTTTTCTTTCTTTATTTCTTTTTTTTTTCATTTTATTTAATTTTATACATCTATATATATATATATATATATATATATATATATATATATATATATTTTAATTATTTTTTTTGGTTTGATTTATATCACGACACGGAGCGCGACGCGAATATAAAAATGTGGGTCACTACTCGTACGCCATCGTCGATTATTTCTATCAGCGTCGATTTTATATCCACCTCACGATCGATCGTTAATTCTCAATTTTCATTTATTTTCTAATTTGTAAAAGTCAGCGTTGAGTATTCTCGCAACCGACCTCTATCGCTTGGATAATGAAAAAAAAAAAAGAAAAAAAGGAAAAAGAAAAATTTAGTGATCGGATTGATTCGAAATGAAAAAAAAAAAAACGATCAAATAAAATATTCTGGAATGATTCTTATTAATTATAATTGGAAAAATCTCTCTCTCTGTCTACCCTTACACAATTTTTGCTCTATTTTTTACAATTTAAATATACATACACACGGATAAATGATTCCCTTTTAACGTATCGCCAAACTAATTTCGTATTCCATATTCCATAGAAAATTATTCGAAGTTTCGAATCTCTAAATGAAAACTCTAAATGAATACAGGAGTTAACTCTCTCTCTCTCTCTCTCTCTCTCTCTCTCTCTCTCTCTCTCTCTCTCCCTCTAAAAGAGATTAAGCTACGTAACGAAAATTATCGAACTGCGCAATTTCCGAGAGTGTTCATTAAATTTACAAGTAAATTAATCCTTCGTTTCAAAATGACTTAGCGTTTAAATGTATTCGAGTACTAATAGTAAGTGGATATCGATCGGTTATTGTCCCTTTCTATCGAAACGGAAATTTTCCGTATAATATTCCTTTCTGTTGAAGCAAAAAACGAAAAAAAAAAAAAAAGAGGAACGAAGAAGAAGAAGAAGAAAAAGGAAAAAAATGTCAGGACGTACTTGTGATTGATAAGATCTGTTATAGCGTTGGACAGGGTTCGTATATCACGTTATATGCTTCTTACGTTGTCGTCTATGTCGTTAACGAAAAACTCTTTTCCCGAGTATTCGACGAGAGAAGATCATAAATCATGCATCCAACCAAAGACAAAGGCAAACTCCTCCGTTAGGATCCACTAATTTTGTTTTGATAACGCGCCGCGGCGACGTTGATTGCGAAAACGCTTCGTTATACGAACGATATCGTCCCCACCACGTTGGAATAATCCTAAAGTTTTCACCCCCCCCCCCGCTTTTACATTTAAACTTTTCGTTTAGAATCGACGAAACGCTCGACTTTACGGTCGTACCTTCCTTTTAACAATTTTCGCTTTGTCTCGCGTCATCCGAGAAAATAAAAATGTCGATGAGATTATCCACGTTCTTTGCTTCCTCTCGATTCTCCTTTTATCTCTTTCTCCCCCCCCCCTCCCCTCCCCCCGTTCCACCCCTAACCCCCTTCAGCACGTCCTCACCAACCCTCTTACCGTTAACGTTTACGGAACAAAAGAGATAAAAAGAATATTATTTCATCTACCCCGTTGAAGTAAAATCGTCCCACCAAATTTTCCTCTACCCTTTTTTCTAGTTCTTCTTTCTTTTTTATTTTCTCCCTTTACCCGCTTTAAGTTTCTCATTCGCTCTCGTTTGAGGCACAACGTAAATTGCATTTAAAAAAAAATTATTGTCATTACGATCAAAATGTCTTCTCCCCCATTGTATCGAACGTTTTGTCATTCCCCTCGTCGTTTCTTAACAAAGTTCGTAAGAGATAATAGGAACGAATTATTGTAATCTCTTACATTTCTTCTTTTTTATTTTTTTCTTTTTTTTATCCGTCGTATTAATTTTCTTCTTTCCTTTTTCTATCGGAATTATTTAATTTGTCCTTTAACTCCGTCGGATCGTAACAATAAATTCAACGATAAAATGATAATGGATTTAGTTCGTCCTAGATTCCGAACGTAAGGGAGAGATTAGTAACCGTGGAACTTGATTGTAAGATTAGAACAAATGAATTAATATTCATTGCATCGAGCGAAATGTATGGAATCGTAGAAATGAGATATTCGTCAGGATTGGTATTCGGAGCATTTGAGAAACGCTATCTAAGGCAGGTATATATATATGTATGTTTGTGTATATATATATATATATAAAAAGATAGAAAGAGACAGCTCGTAGAATTGAAAAAGAACGTCGAACTATCATACTATACCATTCGAATCAAAACTTAATTGATACGCGTGCTCTACAACCGAGCCGAATCTGATCGAATTCGGTCTTGTGGTCGAACGTAAATTGAATTTCTCTGTCTGTCGGTATTATTCAGAAGCAATATTCCTATTCAAATGTAACACTGCTCTCTTCCTCTGTCTCTCTCTCTCTCTATATATATATATATAATTTTTTAACATTTTTTTCGAACGAGTCGCTTATTTAATTTCATTTATCTCTCATATACCTTAATATTATATAAGAACAAATTTATTGGTCAGAATATGCGTTAATCTTTGACCTTTGAAATCTATGATCATTCGATTATATTATTTGAGAAATATTATGACTTTCCTTCCCCCTGACCATAGGCAACCTTCGTACACGCGTGTCCGTATGGTAGTCCTACATTCAGGCACCGAAATATTTTACTAAATGGCAAATATAATGATCTAAATAGAAACTATATCTTTTGGTGTTTCAATGTTAACGGTAGATCGTTAGATTCTAATTCCATCAAATCGTAAGTTTCGAAAATGATTATGCCCCTTACTATAGGCAAACTCCCGTACAAGTGGGTATATGAAGAAGCCTTTAATGCGGGCGCCTAAATTGCATCTTATAAGCCGTTTGTAGGGAACATTAGAAGTTAGAGAATCAAACAGGATACACGATTAGTTAGAAACTTTTCGCTAAAACAAATCTACATGACTGTTTGCATGTCGACGTTAACTTTATTATTAAATTATCATGGCTTCCACGAGAGATCCTTTTACAAAGATCGTTACAAGGCTGCTCGTATTTTCACGCAAGGCTTCGCCTTGTAACTACTATTTTGCATGCAAACAATCATTCTCCCTTTGATTTACATTGTCGATTGAAAACTTGATAGTACTTTCGAATGGGAACAACCGACAAATCCGGTCACAGATTTTAAAGAAAGATTTCGATTGAATAAGATTGATTGTGACAGTACGTATAGAGAATGATAAGATTATGTAAGAGAAATAAAAAATTAAAAATGGAAAAAATGAAATAAAAATAAATAAATAAATGTTGGATGGGGTAGTAACTTTAAAATTAAATGCGAACGTGCAAGATACTATGTCCCTTAAGTAATCGATATTTCGTTTGAAGGTTCATGGAATGGACTATTATACCATCGAGTCAGTTCTACAGGGTGTCCTAAAATCGATCACTTCGTTTAAAGAAACCCTTTCTCTCGTTTTTCAAATCGTCCTCGCGTTCATCGAATTATAGAATTGAATTCTTACGAGAAACGCAGTATGTTTGTTTCAATTAATTCGTATTTTCTCATCGAACGAAAGGAACGATCAATTTTGTTGGAGCCTGTACTCGACGCAAAGGTGGAACGAAAAAACAAATGATACGACGTAATAATAATGACGACGTAAACACGTGTAAAAAAAAAAAAAAGAAAAATAAACCCCTGACACAGATTGCAACGCTTTTGTAGTACATCGAAATGTCATTTAATCGGTAAACAACGTTCGCATCGCGAGAACTAACTTTGTTCTGTTTAGAAAAAAAAGAAGAACAAAAAAAAAGTAAAGCCGGAAATCTAATAGATCGACGTGTTTCTGTCTCTTCTCTCTCTCGAGAGAGAGAGAGAGAGAAAAAATAAAGAGGATATAAAATGAATGGAACGAAAAAAACAGGAATTATTTTCTTATCTGAGGGGAGGAAAAAAGAAAGAATAATATTTATGAAACTCTGGATAAAATGACGTGATATCTTTTCGAAATATTTGGAGAATTTCGGATCTCGCGGAGAGGACTCTTTTACCGTAAATTTTTTTTTCAAAGAACCTGTTTGACAATTTCGTAGGTTACCAGCTATTGCACTCCGCCCATCGAACGACGGACAACTTCCTCAAACATCGGCATACTTGACACGGGTCTTTGCTTGGTTACGTGTTTCCACGTAACCTCGATAAAGTGTCCCTTGGAAATAGCATCATAGGGTTGGCTGAGCTATATTCCTTCAACGTAGTCGATATATATATATTATATATTATATATCATATATATATATATATATATATATATATATATATATATATATATGTTATATACACGTATACCTCGATATGGAATTAGATCGAGACGTAGGACGTGTATGCGTATATGTTTATATAGTACGGCCAAAAACGATATTTCACGTTGCTCTTCACACACGTGTGACTTTTTCAAGTGGGATATAAAAAGTTAGAGGGTAAATGTACGAAGATAAACTTCTTTCTTTCCAGTTCGTCCGTCCGTCCGTCCTATAGTTTCAGATAAAGTACTCCGTGTGACACGGAGATCGTGATGTGAAAAATATATCGTGGAATATACGTACGTTCGAATGAAATAAATAACATACAATAAGAGAATCGATTTTCAAATATTAAATGGAAAATAATGGATTTAGAAAGGAAGAGAGAGAGAGAGAGAGAGAGAGAGAGAAAAAAAAAATAACGACGCGAAATAATGATTAGACACGAAGTTGGTAAAAAGTTTGTCAACGAAAAATAAAAGAAGAGTGAAATAAGTAGTAGTAGTGATGAAAAACAAAAAAAAAGATGTACAAATCTAGGTCGTCCGTCGAATCAATCTATTTATTAGTCTTCATACGATTCGAACGTTATTGACGTTTGTTTGATATTCATTAATTAATCACGATAATGATCGTGACAAATGTGGAGACTATATTGTTAGCGTTTCGAACGTTTCGAACGGAAACAATTTTGGGTTTATAATGAAAATCGTTATCGGCGAATCGATATCGTTCGTATTCGCTTTTAATTAATTATGATGGAATATTAAATTATTGAATGGAAGGTGCGTTAAATAGTTGGACAACGAAATCGCGCGACGTGTGGCCGCCATTTGGAAGAAAAAAGAAAAATAAAAAAAGAAAAGAAAAATACTTTCGAACCAAAGCAAATGGCTTAACTTTCGAGGATTTCACTCTTTTTTTTTTCTTTTTCTTTTTCTTGTTACTCCACGGAGGATCGAAAAGTTTGATATTATTCGACTTCGAGATGTATCGTATCTTTCTTGTATATCCCTGATAAGAAAAGAAATTATAACTTTCTTCGGAAACCGGGGGATGATGTACGCTTATTCATGTTAACGTAGTTTGTATAAATTTTCGATTGATATACGTCGGGAGAATAAGAAGAGAAAAAAATGTGAAAAGGGAAGAAAGGAAGAAAGTAGCGATGGAGAAAGTTAGGTGGAGGGTGCGCGGGGGGAGGGAGCGAGGGATAAAAATTTTTGTTTGATATATTTACCGATAAAACGTAAACGTGAACTTATCGAAACAGCTACGTTCGATTTATCGTTCGTCCCAGGACCATTTAATATTTTCTAATTTATATTCCCCCGGTGGGGTATAACCGAATTCGTGAAAGTTCGACTAACGTCGATAATATCGATTTCTATGTGACCGAAAAGGGATCTGGCATATATGCATAATACAGCACGCCAAGGTAAAACTCGTATAATTTTATTTTCAAATCGAATAATCTCTCTGATCTATCCATTGGCGATCGTATCGATCGTCTCGATGATCGACTATCGCGCAATTCTATTGTGTTTATATGCGGCATACAAATTGTTTTTTTTTCTTTCTTTTTTTTTTTTTTTTTTCTATATTTTGTGAGTGATACGAGAAACAAAGCGATCAGCAATTTTTCGATCGACGATATATATTATCGAAAAGGAATGAAAGATCCAATCTCAGGGGGTTTTACTTTTTCTCTACCCCTCTCGACGCGTTCAGTATCAATAAAAAAAGAAGTCCAACCAAACGAGTGACATTAACCGTGAGCCCGTAGGATAAAGGAGTAAAAGAAGATAAAAGGTCCGAATGGGGTAGTTCAGGCTGGCTTTGGCTCGACTAACGGAATAGAAAATTCCAATTTTCATGGTGAAAGACAGCCGGTAGAGGATACGACGAAAGTAACGCCACTAATTTCATTGGGGAAAGGCATTTGAAGTCGTTCCTTCGTAAAAAGAAAAAAAAAGAAAAAGAAAAAAAAAAGAAAAAATATTTATAATAAATCTTCGTGAGCTTGCTCGGCGAATTTTTCGAAGCATCCCATGCGTGAAAATTGCCTGTCGTTAATCCAATGAGATAAAAAAAAAAAAAAAGAAAAAGAAAGAAAGACGAACGACCAAATTTATTTTTCATTATCGAAAGATAGATCGAACGCGTGTTATTTTAATAACGTATAATCCAAAAAGGCTACGAACGGATAAACGAAATTTCCTGCGATCTCTGATCGTATTTTTTCTTTTCTTTTTTTTTTTTTTCAATCAATTTCTTAATCGATCCTTTTGGAATTGAAACGCGCGAATGGAGAGAAGTTAACGATCGATCGATTGGATGTCAATTTCATTAGGTCATAAATTTGGAAATTGATGAGCCCCTAACGACGCGCAACCTCGATACACGCGTGTATAAAGCGAAGACATTGGCGTAGGCGCTCAAATTCTTTCCAATCCATCATGGACCGTAAGTAACGAACGAACGGAATTAAAGGTGAATGGAAATGAACGTTCGCGTTAGTTTCTCGAAGGAAAACAAATTTTCTATGCGTCAGGTGCAAGGAAATATATTCGAAAGGATGATATATGATAGAAAAGGGGAAGATACTTGCAAATGGGAAAGTACAGTTCGCGATTGATTTTTTTTTTTTTTCTTTTTTTTCTTGACCCCGCAAGAATCGAATACGAAATAACGGGTGGAAGGAAAACAAGGGAAGGTAACTACGACGAACGAGAATACGTACGAGAGACACGTTTGATTCTCTCGGTCACTGATATTGCCTGCTGTTACTCGTGAGGACTCGTGTTTGTTTGTACATGTACACTTGTGTGCAACGACGTGCATGTGCATTGCATATTCAAAGTTTATCCGTGTTCCTTGCATTGTCCACACGAAAATGGCCTCTCTCTCTCTCTCTCTCTCTCTCTCTCTCTCTCACACTATGCATAAAGTGCGTGCTAACAAACACGACTATAAACCAGTTTATATATATATATGTACATAGTGCACAATTTTAATCGTAGTGGAGAAAACAACGTAAAAGTTGGCACGAAACGAATTTTCGCAATACCTTCGAGAAAACAAACGGAATTTGTATCGCCAACGTCCTTTATTAACGTCAACGCCTGAATTTATTTTCATTAAAACGTATTTTCTTCTTCGTTTTCACAAACTAAAATAAACGAATGCCACTTCTAACACGAGAAAAATGTTATTTTATTTTAAACGGATTACTATGAAATTTATTTGGATTGTCTAGTATCAATACAATATCTATATATATATATATATATATATATATTGATAAAAATCTTGAGAAGAAATAGAACAGATTATTGATTTGTTAAATCGTTCATTTAAAAAATGGAGCAGTCGTTGCTTGTCAGTCGTGGAGGGAATACATTAATGCTCTTTACGAATAGAAAGAGAGAGAGAGAGAGAAAGAGAAAAAAAAAGAGAGAAAGAATGAGGGAAGAGAAGTTTGCGTTAGTGCAACAGCAAGTGCAGTGGTCTCGAATCGACCTAGTTCAACCTCTTGCATTTACAAAACTACCCCGTGGGTATAAATAAACGAGTAGCGTGCATTACAAGTACCTACCGACAAGTAAAATACATCTTCTCTCTCTCTCTCTCTCTCTCTCTCTCTCTCTCTCTCTCTCCTCTCTCCCTGTTCAATTGGTTTTGCACACTGCTAATACGTATTTTTAACCTCGTCGGGTGTTTATTCTAATCGCAACATTGAAAAGTTAATACGATCGTACTATTAATCGATGAGATTTGTCTAGACCATAAATAATATCGTAGATTATTTACCAAATATATGATTATTATTATGTGGCCCAATTCATATGATAATTATAAATTAATTGATCTATAATTGAGATTGATAATAATAATTATATATATACATATACATATATAAATGCATTATGATTTCTCATAATAGTATGCATTATCATAATGCGAATAGAATTTTTTCAAATCTTTTTTTTTTTTACCTAGACCACTTTCCTATAACTAACGCACACAATTGATATAAATTAAAAAAAGAAAAAGAATGTACAATTATACAGGGGGGGGGGGACAAAAAAAAATTTACCAGGCAGCACTCTCTTTAGAATTTCTGAAAGTTTTTAATACCACTGAAGGTTCCTCAATTTTTTTTTCTTTTTATTTTTTTTTTTTTTTTTTTTTTTTATCGACGTCATAAACCAAGACGAATCAACGGAAATATGTCGATTGATCTCGAGAAACGCGGGAACCATTTCCTGTCACGTAAGGCAGGATGGAAAGCCATGAAAAAGTGGTGTACGTTGAAACGATAGGATATCGGTCTGGGTGGAAGGATGAAAAGAGCTCCTCTTGGAAAACTAAGAGGATTCTCTCTCTCTCTCTCTCTCTCTCTTTCTTTCTCTCTTTCTCTTTATTTCTCTCCTTCTATCTTACGCCAAAGTCCGAAAGTGCTCTTCGTGTCTCCTTTATCTAACGTCGCTTTCTAGACGTTGCACGAGCGCATCGCATTCACCTAACCACCAAACATCTCAACCTTTCTATAATATATAGTCTTACATCCTTTTTTTCTTTTTTTCCTTTTGCTTTTTCTTCCTCCTTCTTTCTTTCCTTTCTCTCTCTTTCGTGTTTTTTTCGGCCGATACTCCAAGAAAACCCAACTTCAAGCTTACTGCTTTCTGCTATCACTTCAAGCACGTACCCTCCCAACCCATCCACCCCTCCTTTTCATCAACGAAACTATTCTAGTAAAAATAAGACGAGGGAAATAAAGTAAATTGAGAGATAAGTCCATTCAATTTATCTGCAAATTGTTCGCATTTCGTCGATGTATTTTTATCGTTTTAATTATATTACGGATTGCGAATTCTTTCTTCTTCTTCTTCTTCTTCTTCATTTTTTTTTTTTCACCTTTTTGCAAGAGAGTCGCAAAGGACAAAATGGAACAGGAAACGAGGAAGAAAGGAAATGAAAAGAGAAACGACGAAGAGCAAACGACGATGTACGAGAAAGATTTGTCCTTTTCTTTTTTTTAATCTTTTTCGCACCAACAACGTGAAAGCGATTTATTGTTCGATTCTAATGAATATTTTTTTTTTCGAATGAAAAAACTTTATTATCCAGAAGGAAATTGTAGTAGTAAATGATCAGATTTGGGGTGGGAGGGTTGGGAGGGAGGGAAGGTGATTACCCCATTGCTCGGTACGATGGTGATCGCACGACAAATGGGAAATTCTCTAATCTGTCGTTGTGTGTACGGGCGTAGTGTATAAACGCGAATAATTTCTATAGTAGGATGATAAGGGAGGATGAGAATTGACGCGAGCCTGCGTGAACAATTATCCTAAACAGAAACGTCGATGAGAAACAACGTTCTGGGCCGTGCATGCAGCTGCTAAGGCAACCTTAATTAATATAACAATACAGTCGAGAGCCACGAAACTGGAGACTTTAATAGATAACTAACAATTCCGACAGTGTTAGATAGATAGATAGATAAAGAGAGAGAGATATATATGTGTATGTGTGTGTGTGTGTGTGTGTGTGTGTGTGTACATATGTATATATATATATATATATATACAGGACTATTGTTAGGTCCTTCGACATCATCCTGTGTTGATTCAACGCAGGACGTGTCGGTACTGTGGTGAATCTAATGCGTATACAGTGCTAAACCAAATCCTTTTGATCAGTTCGTTATTTATCTAATCTGCTTGAACACGTTCATTTTTCATTCCTTTGGTAATTCTAATCGCTACTTCGAATCACACTTTTTTCTCATTTCTTCTTTTTCTTCTTTTCTTTTTTTTTTTTCGTTTGCTTCGTAATTAATCTTAATTAATTAATCTCCGTGACTTCAGATCGTCGTCCGTACGAATCCATCTCTGTGATCTAATCTCATTTTATAAGGATTTCTCTCTCTCTCTCTCTTTTTTATTCTTTTTTCTTATTCCTATTGTTTCTCTGATCGATTTAAAGAATAATTGCATTCGATCGTACCGATCTCCACGTGAATAATCCTAATCCGTCGTAAAGATTTTTCTTAATTTGATTCTCGATTAAAAAAAAAAAAAAAAAAAAGAAGAAGAAGAAAAAAATAGAAAAGAAAAATCTCTCCGATTCCTTTTAATGATTCTAATCGTTCGAAGTAAAAAAAATCCTTTTACGAGAGATATCATTCGCTTGGGGATCTAATCAGCATTGAGATAATCTCGTTCTCGATTACGATGATCTCTCGTAAGAGAAAAGATAGTACGACGTTAAACTATATTTTTATTGTCACACGAATTTCATCGATTTTCACGTACTCGATCGTATCCCCTTTAAAATATTTCGAGATATTAATTTCCTCTTTCTAAGATGCACTCGGTGCTATTCATTTTTCATTTTATGAAAAGATTGAGATAGAAAAGAGAGAGAGAGAGAGAGAGAGAGAGAGAGAGAGAGAAGAAAAAAAGTTAGAATTGTACTTGGTGGGATCGATCAATCCTCCGCCATAATGATTGATTGATCGCACAAAACGACGAAATCTCTAAGTCCTCTCGCTCCTCTCGGAATACTTTATCCTCTTCTAACGTCGTCCTTCGAAGTTGGAAAAGGCATTTTTTTCTTTTTCTTTCTTTTTGTTCTTTTACCCGTAAAATATCACGCGTGGTTGAGAACGCGTTGAAAAGTTAAGGGACATTTGGAAAGGACGCGAATGGTTTTTCTTCGGGTAAAGAAAAAAGGTTAGCAGTTCTCGTGCAGGAATAATCCTTCGGATTTCTTTTGGATGTTCACGAACAGCCAGCCAACTGTCAACTCGCGAGTTGAAAAATTGTAAGAGAATTCGAGAAAATCTTAAGGCTTTATTCCGCGTTATTGCGCTAGTGTTCTTTCTCTTTTTCATTTCTTTTTTAATTTATACGCAATCTCTGAAAATCATTAAAAACAACGTTGACGAATTCGTCGAAGGTTTCTTCGTACTCCCAAATAAAACAACGTTTACGATTTACATCGTTTTAGAACGCTAAAAAATTGATATATTATATTTGGATATATCACGTATCGATAAATCGATATATCATATTTGATATTTTGATTATATTGTATTTATTATATTATATTGTATTATATGTTATTATTAGAAACGTATATTATTCGAATCGATTCGAACGTAACTTTACAAATCGAAACTTTAGATTCGATTAAACTATACGACCAACTCGAAAATAACTCGCGACGATGATATCGTAATACCGATGATAACAGTTTCAGTTCGATCGTTTTAGAACAAAGGATTGATAATGTTATTGCTTATGCTGATAATCTCGAAATGTTTTAGTTGGAAAACGTCGAGATATAATCGTAACGATGAAATTTCCTTCGCTAAGTTTTAATAGCCGAATGTAAAATGTATTTAATATCAGAGATTTCGAACGTGCTTTATCAAGAATCTCTCTCTCTCTCTCTCTCTCTCTCTCTCTCTCTCTCTCTCTCTCTCTCTCTCTCTCTGTTTCGAAGCTCATAACTCGAATCTTCGCTCTCGGTTCTCATCCTCAGCGTGTTTCGCCAACGATCGATCGTATATTTCGTATACAGAGTAATGTCTCTTACTCGAAACGTTTCGACGCGCGAAAGCCGAGCTGCTAAGCTGCGATTTTCGTTAAAGTCGTACCTCGAAACGATTCAAAAATCCATGACGAGGTAAAAACTACGGAGTCCGCGGATAAACCGTCGATCTCGTTATTCGGCCATTTTTATCTTTTTTTTTTTTTTTTTCTTTTTTTCGAAAGGGATTATCGACAAAGGAATTGCTTTTTTTTTTTTTTTTAATTTAATCGATCGAAAAAAATTCTTCTAATGGGAACCGATCGTGCCAATTAATTTTCTAATTCTCTTACCTAACGTACGCTTGTCACGCATAGAATGAAAAAAGGGATAAAAAAAATATATAAAAATATATGAATAAAAGTAAACGTACGATACGATAAAATAATTTTATAAAATAATTTTATTTCTGAAACATTATCAGGTCGGTCGATATTTTTGAAACTATAGCCGGTTGACATTGACTGAAATTTAATTACCACAATTTCTTCAGCTACCAGTCGCAATTAAACTCGAGATATACGTGTTTGAAGGAAGTTTTGTTTCTAGGTTACAACTTTCCTTCTCTCTCTCTCTCTCTCTATCTATCTATCTATCTATCTATCTATCTATCTATCTGTCTCTCTCATTCTCCTTGTATCTCTTTCGTAATCCAGTTAGAGAACTCAGATGCATCAGGATTGTCTCTCGGATTCCTTTAGAAGGCTACGTAAGTTTCACATACGTGAAACGACTTAACGTAAATAATATATATATATATAAATTCTGGACCCGTAAGGAAAGTCAAGTTCCTCTTTCGTACTTTGTTTGACACACGATATATATATATATATATATCATTTATTTATACCCGGTATATCTCTACCCTTACGTGTACTCTAAATTCTCAATGTTCACGTAAATTCTAGTTCGAGAATTTTCCTTCTCTTGTTCTCGTTTTCACGAAATAGAAAAAGAAGTAGTAGAAGAAGACGAGACAGCGAGAGACGGAGAGCGAGATAGATAGAGACAGAAAGCGAGATAGAGATAAAGAGAGAGCAAAACTCAGACTAGTTGCTCGAATTAATTAAACAGAATTAATTGGAACCTCTTGAAGTTTCCCAAACTAAAGTTTTCCTTTTCTTAGAGAGATCCGATTCGATCCGAATCCGTTAAACAAACCAAGCATCGAGTCGAGTCTTAAGTTGGCGTTAAAGTGAGACGTTGAAATGGAACGTGGCCTTAAAAAACAAACAAACAAAAAATAATAATAAAAAAAATGAATGACAGAAAGAAGGAAAGAAAAGAGAAATAGAAAAGAGTAGAGTAGAGAGAGAGAGAGAGAGAGAGATAGAGAGCGAAAAAAAAACAAAACAAAAAAAAAAGAAAAAGGGTCACTCGTTGTGCTTTGTGCGAAAGCATGAAACCTTTTCAAAGGATTTTCAGGCTCGCTTTCAACGTTACTTTTATATCTCCCTTTCGATAATTGCACGGCTATACAAACTCCATCCTTTTCGTAAGATAAACCTTGTTTTATTTATTTATTTCTTTTTTTTTTTTTTTTATTTAATCCTTTCATTTCTTTTTTATTTATTTATTTTTCGTTCGTTAGTTCAGCAGACATCTAAAAGGTTATTGACAAGATTGAAAACAAAAAATTGTTATAATGAACATCGTGGCCGAGACAAAGACGTCGCGAGACCATCGATATCATTGACGGACATCGAGGTTGACGAGCAATAGAAAATAAAAAAATAAAAAACAGAAAGAAAAAGAAAGAAAGACGAAATAACAAAGAACGCGAGTGATGCTCGTAACTTGCGGGAATCGGAGTTATATCGTCGTAGTATTTTCTGATCGTAAACGTCGCCCATCGAACGTACTACACCTCTATGAGAAAATACAATGGGCGATATAAACTCGGAAAAAGCGATTCTTGAAAAATGACGAACAAACAACTCGTTTCCGGAAGAAGGGATCTGGGACAATTGGAACGTACGTGACCTATAATATAACCGAACGAGATACGAGTCGAGGTGATATAAAACTAGCTAAAGCTAGGTATGGTGGGTTCCCTACGATCAACGTTTCAGTTTGCATTTCACTGACAGGAAATAATGAAGTGGGAAGAGGAAAATAAAAAGTCTTTAGATGCGTTTCTCTTTTTCCTTTTATTTGTTACGTTAAAAGCCATAGATACATATAAACGCATACACACATACTCGCGCACACGCACACAAACGCACGCACATAAACGTAGACATGTACTTAGTTGGTTACATCGTAACGAAACGTATCAAGGCCTGGCCTCTTTTCTCTTGAAAGAAATGGAACATCGCGTTCTTCCGACGAGGAACCGAGAGGAAGATTAATGCCCCTCTGACTCGTCGAAAACGTGACGAGGGGGGGGTCGGGGGGTGGGACGGGGTAGGACGGGGTAGGACGGAGAAAAACGAGAGGCAAACGAGTAGGGTAGAGTGTACGACGTGCCGATGCAAATGCGTTAGCGTAATTGTAATTTACATGTTTATAAAGCTCGTTTGCATGTGACTCCTCTCTCTCTCTCTCACACACTCTCTAGTTGTCTATTCCATCCATCTATCTTTTTCTCTCACCTTCCCTTCGTTCTTTCCTTCTCTCACTCTCTCTCTCTCTCTCGCTCTCGCTCTCTTTCCTTTTTTTTTTCTCTCTTCCTTAGACGTCTTTTCAACGGAAGCTCGTTTCACGGGTACACGCTATGACGTCTCGACCATACACTCCGTCATAATTAAATCTAAAAATAGAGGGGACGTGTTGTAAAGGTAACGGATGGTGTGTTGGAGGGGTGGGTGGGTGGGAGGGGAAAGAGGAACGCCAATAAATTGGAGACCCGAAAGACGAGGACAAGATTTTCATTGACACGTATCCAACCACCTAACCGAGTCCCTCGTCATCTATCTTCTTCCATATAACTTTCTAATAATGCCATCTAAAATTCGTGTATCTTGTTTGTTTTTCTATTTTATTTTTCCTTTCCAAAAAGAATTTAGGTGGGCTCTCGTCGAAAGGATTTCGCGATACGAAAGAGAAAATAATAAAAACAAAAAAAAAAAAAGAAAACCAAAGAAAACGAACGAACGAACACTGGAATCTCGCGAGTCTTTTCAATGGCAAAATAAATTCGATCGACCAGAGTTACGAAAGGAACGAAAAACGTTTGACGGTTTGGCTCGATCGGGTAGACCTTAGAATGAAAATAAAATGAGAAATAAAATTGAAAAAAAAAAAAGAAAAAAAACCTTAAAACCGTGTGCGTGTACGCGCGCGTAATCGTTCTTCGAACGTATTTTATTAAAGGCAAATCTATCGTCTACTTTGCAAGCTTTTTATGTTTTCTTTTTATCCGTTTCAGGTCGAGGATGCCGTGAACGAGTTGGAAGGGATAGACCTGACCGATCCGGATTTGCACAAAGCCGCGACAAAAATTCAAGCGAGCTTCCGCGGTCACAAGGTCCGCCAAGAGGTTTCCGGTCCTCCTAGCGTCGAGGCCGAGGATAAGAAATAAAATGGGGGAGCGGGCCTGGCGCGTCGGTCATCTTGGGAAGAGGACCGAAAGTGATTTAGTTTAGTATATTCCTATAGTAGCTAGTTACTCGAGGAAAGAAAAAAAAAAAGAGAGGAAAAGGGAGGGAGATGTAATGAAAAATAAAGGGGAGAATGATGAGGAAGAGGAGGACGAGAAAGATGAAAAAAGTAGAAAACCATGCTACATGATCTATCCTCCTTTAGGCGAAACCAAAAAAAACAATTTGAGCGGATTATGTTAACTTCGGTAACAGTTTCGCTTTCGTTCCCTTATTTTCCTTGCCATTTTATTTTCCCTCTTTTATCATTCTATCATCGCCTAGCTCATCATTCTCCAGGAACGTACGAGGACATTCATGATTTATTCCTGAACATTTTTTACTCTCTCTCTTTCATTTCTTTTTTCTTCTCGAATAAATCCTCGAGCCACGATAAGAGAAATTTTCCGATCGCTCGACGTAGCAACGTTGCTACGTCGAGCGAGGAAACAAAAATTATTCAAAAGGGGGGCACAGGAAGGGCGGGGGGATCGTGGCGAGGGGGAAGAAAAAAGAAAAGAAGAAATCGACGAGAAGCAAATGTCGGAATTTTTTGGCCTTTTCGTATTTATTATCGAAGGAAAAAAGAAAGAAAGGATAAAAAAAAAAGAGAAGAAGAATGAAAATGAAAGGGAGGTAATGGTAAAGAAAAATATGAGAGATTATATATGTAATATAAGTGAGCTTTCGAGGGGTACGTACTTTTTCCTTATCTCTCCTATCTCCCCCCCCCCCCAAAAAAAAAAAAAGCCCCGTTTTCCACTGCTATCGTATTCCATGCTGTGGTTTGTGAAATCAGTGGAAAAACGTGAAATACGTCATTCGAAAAGGTCGTTAAAAGCTCGATTCTGATTCGACACGATCGAATGCCGAATCTCCGTCTGTCTATCTGCCTACGTCTCTTTTTCTCTTATCACACAAGCGCACACACGCACGCACGCACACACACACATATATAGTTTCAAGCACACGTACACGTCGTTGTTTTATTTCTCTCACTCACTCTCTCTCTCTCTCTCTCTCTTCCGTACTCTCTTCCCAAACACCCCTAACTCTCCTTAATGGGCTTAGAGCAAAGCTCCGGTATAATTATCGGAAGCGATTCTATTTCCAGCAAGGCTTGCATACATACTCCTAGGATATACACGTGATATACGTAGATAGATGCATTAGTACGTATTGAACCTGCCTAAGGAGATATGTGCTTACGCATCTAGAAATTTATTAGAGTGATTTGTGTTCGAGGGATGTAACTCAATAATTGATTTACACTCTAACGCTTCCAATAGTAATGCCCATTAATTCCTACTCCTCCTTCAACCCTTTAGCCTACACTCACTTAATCTCATTTATAAGTAGGCCAGATATAAATGTGACAGACTGGAGATGTCCGAGATAGAACTTTATCCGACTTTTCGAAAATTTGGCAACGTACGACCAATGTAATAGGAGGATAAGGAAAAAGTAATTATAATTACCATCGAAGCTCACGAAAGTTTTGTTATTATAATTATGATTATGATTATGATTATGATTATGATTATTATTGTTATTATTATTATCGTTAATATATTGTTAATATGTAAATGTACATCGACGGGATTGAAAAAAATTTTTCGAAACACAACGCAATCGGTCCTCGCGTTCAACCAAAATCGAGCTTGAAAATAAAGTATTAACAAAAAAGAAAGAGAGAGAGTTAAATTACAAAACAGAAAGGGTATATATTAAACTTCTTCGAAAAAAAAAAAAAAAAAAAAAAAAAATTTCGATCGGTCCAATATCGCGTACGAATTAATTAATTGTGAAACTCGTTATAAACTACCAAATTACGGTATATAGCAAATTATAAAGACGTTTGATAATATAATATATATACCCTAGTCTGCTCTACCAAG
>OU427006.1:1312500-1317500 GCA_911387935.1 Dolichovespula saxonica | reverse complement strand
AGAAAGGGAAAAAAAAAAGAAAGCAGAAGAAAAGTCTGGCTGAGGGGAAAAGGCAAAGCAACATTTCCGTCGTTATAACGACATTATCACATAAAACTAACTTTGCCATTCCCCAAAAAATCGCCACAGTATACATTGTATTACAAGGATGTAAGAAAAAGGAAAACAATTGTAATGTTTAAACAAGCGGCATCGTGTGTGTAGTCTCTTTGTGTAAAAAAAAAAAAAAAAGCAAAAAAAAAAATAATAAAAATCCATTAAATGTACTAACTGATGGCACGTTGGTTGTAACGTAACATGTCGAAATCGAATCTTCGATCATCTCGTCCAGGTCACTTTCGTCGAAAATTATCAAAGTCTTCTCCGCCGATGTTATGTGCGAGCGTAGAATAATATTGGCTGGGCATCTTTTTCCAGACACAACCCAGTCTCTTCTGCATTAAATAATTGATCTGAGCAATATCCACCATCATCAATGATTTCCAATGATATTTTGCGATAATTCATAGCAGCTTTTTATCGATGGACGCTGCCCCGCCCTGTATCTTCACAAAGGATCTTCTCAAAATCCAGCAAATCAGCCATTGCTCGCAGAAAATTTAGAGAATTTATCTCTTATCGTGTTTTCACTTAATTTCGATTTATTAGCAACAGCTTCACCATTTGCGTCTATTTAATATTAGAATTTTTTCTAATAAAAAATTTTGTTTCTAATAGAAATGTCCGTCTTTTTACTTTCTTTTGACCATAATTATTCATTTTATAGGAGGACTTACGTCTAAAAATAACATAAAAATCATAAGAACTACATATAAGTAAAAAAAAAAGTAATTAATTTATTTACCTTTAATCTCGCTATAAAGTGAATCCTTAATTACGTGAATTGTGGATAAAACTCTGAAGTGTATACTGCTCGCGCGTCGAAAGACAATAGTAAGTAACTGAAATTGTTTAATCAGTAGATTGTTTAAAATAAAGTAATAGAGTCATCCCGAAGTCCAGATAAATCGATATCAAAGGGCCACGTAATCATTGTTCGTCCACTCATTTAATATGTACATTAATAGAAAACATTAAACTGGCGATAATCTCGTTAAAATTTATATACCGCGTAAAAATAAATCGCATGAAATAAATCGCACAAAAATAAAATTGCACAAAACCAATCAAACAAAAAGAAAAAATCAAATAAAAAGGACCGCACAAAAGCTTCTTTTACTGCAATGGGATAGTATATTATTCGCAAAATTGTTGTTAGATGGTGCTTCAAACGCTTCCGAACTATCGATAATGCAGTTTCCTAACGATACGCGTCCATGTTAATAAATGTCGTTTAAATGTTGTCTGCATGTGAATGTTAAGTACATTGACGTTTTATGTAAATAATTTAATATTCTTAGTATATATACACATACATATATATATATATAGACGTATCTTCATTACTTCTGCTACTATAAAAAATACGATAAAATGGGTAGAAGATATTATTGCGATTATTGCGACAGATCGTTTAAAGACGATCCAGAAGCCAGGAGAAAACATCTGTCTAGTTTACAGCATGCCAAAAACCGATCGGATCATTATAGCATTTACAAAGGTATTTAACATAATTTATTAACATTAAACTTTTACGAAGAATGCTATTATCAAAAAAAAAAAAAAAAATAAAAAGAAAAGAATGATCGCGAGAATTTAACCTATACGATTTTCCTCTCTCATTTTCCATAATATCTATATTATATTTATTGAATGATTCCCTTTTTAGATCCTGAAACGATATTGCAAGAAGAACAAGGAAAAATACCTTGCAAGAGGTATATGAGCAGCGGTGATTGCGCCTTTGGAAGTAGCTGCAAGTTTTCCCATTACACGCCACCCTTAATATGGGAACTTCAACGTATCGGTAATGAAACCAATAAACGCCGAGAAATATTTTAATATACCCAGCAGCTAATTTTTAATTTAAAGTTGCAGCCAAACGAATGGTAAGTTTTAACTTTAAACCTCAAGGTGGATGGCCCAATCCGGACGATATAGTTAAAGAATTTTTCCTGGATATTACCAATCCAGATGTGACGGAAGAAATAACTTATCCCATATGGGATATACCGCCAGAATTACACAATTATCCAAACTTACCACCATCTTTATGGCCTATCACACCGGAAAGCATCACCGATTCCAATTTTGCAGAGTGGAGCTAACGTAAATAGTTCTCGCGCTCTGCTTCGAATACATTGTATATATATTCGATAACGTATTTATTTAAGCTAAATAAGTTTATTTAAACGATATAAAATAAACATTAATTGTTGATATGATTCATTACCATCGTAAACCACGTATTAAAGGATTGCTATAAAACTAAATTTGTCATGAATAATATCAATAATATTAATATTGAGATTACATTCAAAAAATATATCTATTTCTCTCTCTGTATCTCTCTCTCTCTCTCTCTCTCTCTCTCTTTATTTCCAACATCATTAGCTCATATACCTTGCTTCACTTTTTGTTTCTTAATTTGTTATTTTTTAAATAAATCTAATCCATTTACACGTGGATTCGCAACTTCTTAACTGATTTTGTTCGGTACGATGTTTAGTTAACGAAAAAAAAATATATATATATATGTATATATATAAATTTATTTATTCATATATGTTATTATCTATGCAATAGAATTTGGTTGCAATGACGATGATTTTGAAAAAAAGAAATAAAAAGAAAAGAAAATTATCCACGTTCCGGTGAAAAACGAACGACCGACGCGCCATCTTACGTGATAAGACGGAAGAAGATCGGAGGAAACGACATCGGGATTGGTCGATAAGTTTCGCGGCCGAGCGTCTATCCCCTCCACCAATCGCCGAGCTTGCCGAGATCGGGCCGCCGCATAACGACTACGCGTCGCGGCACAGTAGCGAAGTGTCCGTTGGCACGAATACATTTCGCGAATTCTTTGTTATTTCATAGAGTACCCTACGTTGGCGCGTCGTTGTCGTTTTTCTCATCGGTTAAACTTGCCCGACGGATGATTAACCATTTATCTTAAATTGTCTCGTACGTTAACCGATCGCCGCGTACATTGAAATTATTATGTGGTCGAAAGGTTCGACGCGTTATACGAAGAAGCGCCGATCGTCGTCGTCGTCGTCATCGTCGTCGTCGTCGTCGTCGTCGTCTTCTTCGTCGTCGTCGTCTTCGTCGTCGTTGTCCATCCTACCTCTTCGTTTCTGTGTTTGAAGGAACGCATGCGGTGGCTTCGATTCGTCGTCCTGACGCCGCTTGGGGCCCCCTAAAACCCTCATCTTTGCCGATTTTGCCAACTGGATTTTTTTTTTCCTTTCTTTCTTTTTTTTTTTTATACCTCGTATCGTCGATCCTCTCCCGTTGTGTCCCAACTACCACCAACTCATATTCGGTGAGTCTTTGTTCTTTTTTACTTACATTTTCTCTTTCTCTCTCTCTCTCTCACTCTCTCTCTCACTCTCTCTCTCTCTCTATACGTTGATCGCTCGCTCGTTTTTTTGAAAAGCACATGCGTCAACTTGTTTCTCGCGCGAGTCGTGTCACTCCGTGAAGATGAAGAAAGAGATGATCGTCGTGAGGGTGGTTCGACGTTCACGAAAATAATCAAACGAATTGACAATGAACGAACGAACGTACGCGACCGATGAAAAACTTACGAAACGATTAGTCGGATTAAGGAAGGGGGGGATTCCTCAATCCTTTCAAGTTCGATCATAATTACTTCGACAAATAACCCGGCTATTTGTCGTTTTCGTCAACGTTTTGGTTTTTTTCATCTTTCTCATTTTAAATTTGACAACGTTACCGGCGAGGATCGGGGTTAGGGGGCAGGTTGGTTGGTTGGTTCAACGGGGAACGTTATCTGGCATCGAAAGCGTACTTTATGACGTCACACTTTGTTACCTAAAATTATCTCATAGAATTTGATTGACGTTTCGTTTATTATTAATCGTTTTATTTGATTTATCGACGCGTTTACCGGTATAATAATAAAGATGATTGTTATGTTAAATCGATGTGTCGTATGACAATAATCGTTACATAATCTATATTTATATATATGTATATATATATCAATTATACAACAAAGAAAGGAAGAGAAGAGAAAGAGCGAAGGAGAGAGAGAGAGAGAGAGAGAAAAGTTTCGAAAATCGTTCGATCTGTGTTCTCTTTTATGACGCGTTAATCGTTGGTATACAAGATGGCGGATAGTAAGAAAAATGCATTTTGCGAGACGACATTTATGAAAAACGATCACGTACCTTAACAATGATCACGATCTTTCGTGAGAATAATATTGATCGATTTGAATGGTAAACGAATCGATCGATCGATCCTACAGTCCGATCGAACGGGGGAGGGGCCTTTGACATGTGTGATTTTGTGTGAATAAATTATTTAAATGCTTGGATACGTTTTATCGTTGATTCCGTATAATGAAAATGAACATATATATATATATATATATATATATATATATATATATATATACATATATATATATGTTCGTAGCACATAATTAATAATTAAAGAGAGTATACTTTATATGATATAGCAATATTTAATATACCACAATTAGATTTGCAATTAAGAATGACTGTTCGCCTGTATATATATATATATATATATATATATATATATATATATATATAAAACTATTATCACAAGAAAAATATTCAGTTCTCGTGATATTTGATAAAATGACTAACCATTAAGGAAACATGTGATAAAACGATATCAGTGTATATCGATTGAGAATTTGTTCTCTCTTCAATAAACTTCTTCGTATGGTTTAAACGAGTTATCGGTTAGTTTTTTGGCTCGAATATCATATATATATATGTATATATTTATATATTTATATGTATACGTATATATACATGTTGATCCGCGTCCTTGCGCGTTCCGTTCCGCGTGCTCGCGCCACGCGATCGAACGATTCCTTTTCGCGTCGGGCTTTACTA
>OU427006.1:1290000-1310000 GCA_911387935.1 Dolichovespula saxonica | reverse complement strand
CGTCAATGATTCGAAATGTTTATTCCTCGTCATTTGAAATGACGATCATTGCTACGAATCTATATCGTGTTTATACGAAGCAAATTTTTATTTTGACTAATGTGACAGACGTCAGAGTTGTATATTATCAAGAAGAAAAATAGAGTCGTCGTTTCTCTTGATCTTCTCTTTATCAATCGTTCATTGACGCTTACTAATCACACTGCAATTCGTTCCTTCGTAAATTTTCTATCTATCTATTTAATTTTACATTAACGTCGAACTATTATTAGCAGAATTATTTTTATTCCCCGATCGTCGTATCTCACGACTATCGAACTGTCATATAATAATTATTATTATTGTTAATTATATTTTTAACTCATCGACATTACTTATGATCATTCCCCTTACTTTTCTATCGTTTTATATTCTTATATAATGACGATTGAAAGTCAGCGTATTCTCTTTTTTCTTTTTTCCCTTTTTTTTTTTTTATTCCAACAAATTTATTCTATCTTTCCAAGTATTTCTTATCGGGGAGGAGAGGGAGGAGGAGGAGGAGGAGGAGGAAGCAAAGAAGGAAGTTAAAAAAAAAATGTTAAATATTTAGAAATCGAAATAGAAGAGGCCCATTAACGAATGCTCGTTTAAAATCTACAAGATAAGATAAATTTTGTATAGATTTCGGTTTGTCCTCCTCCTCCTCCCCCTCCCAAACGAATTCGTTTATCGTTCGCGGCTTTTTAAAATTGTTCTCAACCTCTCTCTCTCTCTCTCTCTCTCTCTCTCTCTCTCTCTCTCTCTCTCTCTCTCTCTCTCTCTCTCTCTCTTTTTATGTCGTACTTTTCCGCAGTTTTTTTCTTTCGCAACGCGACATTACTGCGGTAAAATCTGTCAATAACCGTTACGGCTGCGGTTTCAGGTGTTTAATCGAACAGGTTTAAACCCGATATGTCTCTTTCCTCTCGCCATTAGCAACCGAAGAGGAGGAGGAGGCTTCCTTGCGCGTTGGTTCGTCGTTCTCTCGATGGATACAAGATCGAACAAAGGACAAAGGACATACATATTCCCAAGCCCACCTATGTAGTTCTTTTCTAATTCTATTCCATGATCATTGTTCAACTTTCTTCGTTTAGTCGTTGATATGGTAGCAATGGAAAAGAAAAGAAGAAAAAAAAGAGAGAGAGAGAAAATAAATTATTATAAACCCGTGTGCCATTTATCGATGAGAAACGATTATTTAATCTTTTTTTTTTTTTTATTCTTTAATCGCCTAGGAACTTTCCATCCAGAAATAGAAATGGACTTGAAGAAATGTTATTTCGTATTTTACTCCTGTGATTTATATTAAAAAAAAAAAAAAAAAAAAAAAAAAAAAAAAAAAAAAAAAAAAAAAATTGTTGGATTTTTTTTATTTTTTTTCTTCATTTTTGTATTGAAATTAAAAATTAGAAGATCGAGAATATCCTTTCTTCTTCTTTTTCTTTTATTTTTTTTTGCAGCTCATTTTTTCTTAGTATTATTAGCATTTGAATGTGATACTTTATGGGAAAAAAAAAAAGAAGAAGAAGAAGAAGAGTGAACACAATTTGAAGTCGTACGTTATGAGAGAAAGCCGAGTTAGCTGGACATCGAGAGCGAGCGTTCGTTGCAAATTTATTACGCGTCCGGGCCCGTGTTTATGGTGGCATTAATCAAAAGCACGTCTAACGGACACGGATAAACAATGGCCCATTAGATTTTCGAGTTGAGCCTTTCTACAGTGTATTAAAATTCCGCGGGTCGATCTATCTCGTCAGGTGCAAGGGGACTGCTTTACAATTTCTTCTTTAAAAAAGAAAATAAATAAAAAATTACTAGATAGATCAAAATAAAAAAGAAAGAAAATCCAATTAGTAATTCTTGTCGATGAACCGAATAAAAAATTTTTTCTTTTTTTCTAGCTCGTCATAAAATTTTCAATGATCTTTCAAAAAAAAAAAAAAAAAATATCCAATTGTAATTTGAACTTGCGACAATCGAATGAAATTAACTCTAACAACAAATTTATTATTCAATCCTTATGTATGTATATATATATATATATATATAATTAATATTTATTATTATAAGTTTATTATTTATTTCTTACAAGATCATGACATTAGACGAATGATATCGCGCTTACTCTATCGCGTATGCGTGTATTATACTATATACACGAATACGTCACCGTTGTTTTGTATGCACTTTCGACCAGAATTATACAACTTGGTGTATATCCATAGATTTTCTACGCGTCACCAAAGCTAACACCCACCCATTCATAACTTTTACCCGTGTACATATGTACGAGCACGTCGGAAATACCTGTAAATACCATCTCTCTCTCTCTCTCTCTCTCTCTCTCTACGTCTCCTCTTCCCTTTTTTATTCACTTTTCTTTCTCGTTTAAACGCGCTAATAATTTATGGCTTCGGGTTTTTCTTTTTTCCTTCTTTCCTTCGTTTTTCATCGAATCATCAAAGGAATTTTATTCCCGTTAAATATTGCAATCATTGTTGCATTATAAAATCATCAACGATCGTCATAGTTCCCCTTTTAATGAAATTAATCCAACTATATTATTGCAACAATATCGATTGATCCTTCTTACACGTATAATAGAGCGTATTAAATATTATTGGGTGATTTAAAAAAAAAAATGAATGTAATTTTTAATAACTTTTTTAACATATATATATATATATTTTTTTTTCTCTCTTTTATTTTTCCTTTCGACAGACTGTAAAGCTACGAGCTTAGGAACCATTTAGTTTGGTCCCATCGTGTGTGATAATTGTTAAGTCGAATAATTATTTAAAAAATATATTGTTAAGTCGAAGAATTATTTCAAAAATATATATTGTTAAAAATAATAATAATTATTTTTTCTTTTTTTTTTTTAAGGGAAAATAATAATTATTAAGACAAGCGATGTTTAGTTGCGCTGGTCCGGGGGTGAGAAGACGATTACTCGATGTATATCGAAGTTTTGCGTGGCGCGATGGCACGACGTACAGAAAACACGCTCTAGAATTCTTGACGGCCGTTTCCTTCCTTTTTGTCCCCTCCCCTCCCCTCTCCTCCCCCTTCGTTTTATTTCCCGCACAGGCAACGATCGGGGCGCGATCACTCTCGCCGTTCGGAATGAGATCCAGTTTCGCTCTTCGTTAGTTCACGTTCGTGGCATCGGCAGCCATTTATGGAACGCAACGAGGAGCGCGTTCGTTTAGTATTATGAGAGAGAGAGAGAGAGAGAGAGAGAGAGAGAGAGAGAGAGAGAGAGAGAGAGAGAGAGAGAGAGAGAGAGAGATATGTGCATCGACGAGCATACGTCGCGTTTTACTTCTGTTTGTTTACTCGTTTGTTTGTTTCATTTTTTTTTCCTCTTTTACGAAAGGAAACATGACTTTTTACAACCATCTTCCTTTTTTT
Organism: Dolichovespula saxonica; assembly: GCA_911387935.1. Taxonomy (NCBI): domain Eukaryota; kingdom Metazoa; phylum Arthropoda; class Insecta; order Hymenoptera; family Vespidae; genus Dolichovespula; species Dolichovespula saxonica. Next base: position 1,306,562 of record OU427006.1, on the reverse strand, counting down.
TTTCATCTTATTACGAAAAAAAAAAAAAAAGTAATAATAAAGTTAAGAAGACTCGTGAGAGATTCGTCTGTAATATTCGCGATGATCGATTTTTTCTTCTTCTCTTTTCTTTTTTCTTTTTTTTTTTTTTTTTTTTTTTTTATTCCGGAGGAATCATCATCATTCTTTTCTCTTCCATACTCTTCCGTCCCTGAAAATTGATAGAAAAAAAAGAGAGAGAGAGAGAGAGAGAGAGAGAAAAGGAAAAACGAAAAAAAAAAACAAAAACAAGAACAGCTGATCCCACTTTTATCGGGAAAGTGGTTGAAGGAAATGAGGATAATGCCCGCATAAAATAGTCTCGATCGAACGTAAAGAAATTCGTTTCTTTTTCTTTTTTTCTCTCTCTCTCTCTCTTTTTTTTCCTTTTCGAACGTATGAATATTAAAACGCAATCAGAATATTTGTACAAAATCTAAAGTGTATATCGTGCATACATAAATACATATACATATATATATGTATGTATGTATGCATGTATGTACGGTATCGAACGAATATTTGAAATTCGTCAAATGTTATTCGTTATTACGTTTCTGAATTAATTAACGTGAAACGTTATTCGTTTATAAAGGAGAGTCCGCTTTGGTGTACGATAAATAATACGTCGTCGATCGATATAATGCTGTATATCGAGAAAATGCATACGAAAACCTTTGTGTAGAGAGAGAGAGAGAGAGAGAGAAAGAGAATCGGTGGTGGGTATATATTTGCGACACAGTGACTCCTTGGAAGCAAGTGTTGCTATTCGGAAATATAAGCGCCTTGGTAATCGAGCCTATCGAGATTTTTTTTTTATTTTGCATCGTGTTACGTGAACGAATGAACGAACGAACGAACGTACGAACGGTCACTCGTAAGTCATCTCGCGGATAATGAAGCAGAACGATGGCGTAACGGTAACACGCATCGATTCCATAGTTATAAACATGAAAGTTTTATATGTGTTTTACGAGCTCAACCACCCCCTCCACCCTCCACCCTCCCACCTTCCCTAACGTCCCTGTATCTCGAATGGATTGTTATTAGAACACATAAAGATACGTATACGTGATATATATGTGTGCGTATATATATCCATATATACGTATTTTCTCCTTCAATCCTTTTTATTTATTTATTTATTTGTTTGTTTATTTTTTAAACGTGTACACTCACACATAGATAGGTTACTCGTCTCTCTCTCTCTCTCTCTCTCTCTCTCTCTCTCTCTCTCTGTGTTATTTATAAATAACTATGTATATATATATAAAGACATATTCGTCTATCGTGAACTTTAATCTTTTTATTTCATTGTTATTGTTTTCTTTTTTTTGTTATACATACGTACAAATGTATATAAGGAAATCTTTAGGAAATAACGAGCTTCTCGTATTATTTATATATATATATATATATATATATATATATATATATATATATATATATATGAGATAAAGCGTGACTACAAAGACCTCGTGTTTCTACTGGCCAGCTCGTAAAGTTTCTCCTCTGGTAGCGTGAAACTACGAAGTATGGCGATAACGTTGATATATACATACATACTTATGTATAGTTTATATTACATATACATATAAATAACATAATAGTTTCGGTATAGCAAGAAAGTATATGGAAACACACACACACACACACACAATGTATATAAATCTTAACTGAACAGAGAAGTAATCTATAAAGCTATGTATATATAAGTATTTATGTATGTATGTATGAATATGTATAATATAGTCAAACCGTTTATAATATTTTCTTCAATTCTCGGTATTGATATACCCACGAGATAGATTATTAAGGAAGTCGAACAGCTTCCGAGAGTAATGGAATAGTCTGTGTCATCGATAATCGATAATCGTTCTTGAAAAAAAAAAAAAAAAAAAGAAAGAAAGAAAAGAAAAGAGAAGATAGACGTTTTTCAATCAACAAACAGACAGATATTTTTAATCTCGAATATCATATAATTACAGATCTCCCCTTATGCGTGCTATATCTAATAAATCGATTTTAATGTTACCATCGTTGGCAATAACCTGTCGTTTTATTAATACGATAAGATATATGAATTGCCTTTGCGCGCGTTACATATGTCCTCATTTTTATATTATAAATTTAACACTTTCATTAGGGCCACATATAGTCGACGACATATTAATCGCAATAAGTATGATACAGGAGGAAAAATTTATATATCGATCGTTCCTCGAAACAGGTTAGCGATAAGAAAATTATCATGATCTCGTGTAATCTTGAGACACCATAGTAGAGAGAAAGAGAGAGGGGTATAGTTTTAAATTTCTTAACGAAGAATTTATATTTATATTATTTTCGTCGGAAGTATTTTACTTTCAACTACGCAAATATATATATATATATATATATATATATATATATATATATATCATGTTATCGATGTGATATTAATTCTAACGAAGTTCGAATCGTCGTATATTCTATTTTATCGAACTCGATTTGAGTGATAAGAAATAAAAAAGAAAAGAAAAATAAAGGGGAACCAATTTCTCTTTCCATAATAATTATTACGTAGTATCGTAGGTATGAAATGAGTATGGTATAATAGGATCGAGTTTTAAATAATGTTTGTCTCTATCGTCGAGAATGAGAGCTCCTCTCCTCCCTTTTTCCATTGTATTCTCTTAGAGAAGTTGGACTTTGATTGGCTTTTGTTCGTTTAATATGATAATATAATACGAGAATTTATGTATAAATATATATACACGCGCATGCATTTTACATTCATATGCACGTATGTGTATATATATTATATAGAAAGGGAGAGAAAGAGACACAACAATTTCTAAAATTAAAAATTATTCATTATAATTTTTTTCTTTTGCTAAATATTTGCGTACCGATCTAATGGCTCATAATTAATTTATTATAATTTCTCTCGTTTCTTAATTTTATTAATACATATTTCTAAGGTATAAAACGATGTATGTACATATAGATATATTCGTGTGTGTATATATATATTGTACGTATATATCTGTAAATATCGATTTACCTTGAAGCAACCGTACTTAAGGAATAATGGAAAGTTATCATAAAAACGAAAACGAAGTGGTCGGTGAGAGAGAGAGAGAGAGAGAGAGAGAGAGAGAGAGAGAGATATTATCTATTAGGTCGTTTCTCGAAACAAGACTTGGAATTCTAATCACGTCGTTTAGAATAATTATAGCGAAGTACAGAGAGAGAGAGAGAGAAAGAGAGAGAGAAACTCCATTCAATTTTTTAAACGTTTTCATCGAGAGATCGCGAGATATTTTTATAATTATTTTTATTTTATTTTATTTTTTTTTATTTTCTTCTTCTTCCTTCAATCAGAAAAAGAAAGGGAACAAATTTGCAGGATAAAAAGGGTAAGAAAGAGTGACAGAGAGGAGATAAAAGGAGGAAGAAGAAAAAGAAGAAGAAGAAGAAGCAGAAAAAGAGAATATCGAAATACGATTCGTAGGCTCTTATCGTCCACGTCAGATCGCAATGTCAATTTGCGGAATAACGTTTAAACAAACGCACACGATGAAAAGAGTACACTGTATGGGTCGACCATTCTCTTTTTTTCTCTCTCTCTCTCTCTCTTTCCTTCTCTCTATCTCGTTCGTGTCTTTTCTTTTTTTTTTTACTCTTCTTCCTTTTTTTTCCTTCTTCTTCTTCTTCTTCTACGCACAGATAGTAGATTTGATTTATGATTTTAGGAAGCACTTAGAGACGTATACCGGTATAATGTACTTATTAATGTACACCCATGTGCACTTATATGTATTATGTACGTAAGTTTGTATAAATATATGATTTGCGTAAATCTCGTACGTATGTATATACGTACGTACGTATATATGTTTACATGTGCGCGGTGTGTGTACTCTTATTATGTACTTATAATCTACGTAAATGTCTACAAATGTATGATTTACGTAAATACGTATATATATATATATATATATATATATATATATATATATATATATATATATATATATGTTATATGTATATATATATATACGTATTTATGTATGTGTACGTGTGTTTATGTTGCTGCGGAGATCGATCATATGATTATCTCTGGTATGCTATATCTACATTGTTAGAATTGAATAATTCATGAAAGGTGGGGAGGGGTGTACGAGGAGAGGGGATAGGACAGGAGAGAACAGAAAATAGTGTAGTTTGAAAGTGGTGTAAAATCTTTACTCGTGCTAGTCTCTGAGTCAGCGAGAGGTCGGTAGCACGCATTCCGAATTTCTAACGTCGTCCGATGCATTCCATTCCGACCGTGGAAATAATAATAAGAAAGAGTATAAAAAGAAAGTTTCGAGGCGATGACACATCTCAAAGAATGATTACTATCATCTATCCGGACGTGTCTAGATCTCTCTCTCTCTCTCTCTCTCTCTCTCTCTCTCTCTCTCTCTCTCTCTCTTTTCATCTCGAACCACCGTTGGATCTCTTTTGGATCTATTTTCGATCTATCTTTTGGATCTAAACAACGCGCGCGCGCGTAATCTTCGTCGATTTTTAATGTGAATTTTGAAAAGATCAGACGCGTGTCGTCCCACGTTGTCAACGTTTACACGGAATATTTTAAGCGACCGTATTCATCGTGATTATCATCTCTTCGCGCCGCGTTTTCTTTTCTTTTCTTCTTTTTTTTTTATTATTCCCTTTCTTTCTTTGTACTTTTTCTCTTCTTTTCGTCGATACCTAAACGATGTAAATTCGACGACGTGCGAGATTTCGATGCCCTATACGAGCAATAATCCCGCAATCGTTATATCCATTGTCATCGATTTAATTTCGAATTTCTAATCTCTAACATTCTTAACTCGTTACACGGGAGGTTATCTCGCAAGATTGCGTTCGTTCTAATCGATTACATTACGTGCGAAAAAGAAGAAAAAAAAAAAAAATCAATGACACCGTATTTCGTCATCTTTCCAGCGAGAGATATTACGAATCGTTTTATTCCGAGTGAAATGATATCGTTTATTAACGCAAGAATGTTAAGAATGCATCGAGGTTTGCTCGATGACTACTAATTATCATTGCTATCATTGGTTTTTGTTGATCGAGAGGTTAAGAGAGAGAGAGAGAGAGAGAGAGAGAGAGAGAAAAAGGAAAAAAATATCGCGATAAAATGGTGTTATTATCATAAATATGGATTTGAATAATGAAAAATGAAGAATACTCGATAACGAGCATAAATTCTTTCCTTTGTTGAACGAACGTTTCTGTTTCTTTTCTTTTTTCGTTTCTTTTCTTTTCTTTTTTCGGCCTTGCGTGTTTATACAAATTGAAAAGAGGCGTACGAAAAGTTTACTCGGTACAAAATAAAAATTTTTTTCTCGTTAACGTTATCGCTAAATATTTAACGCGATACGCGGATCCTCTCTCTCTCTCTCTCTCTCTCTCTCTCTCTCTCTCTCTCTCTCTCTTTCGTAGATCTTTCAACAGAATATAACTGTTGATAAAGCTGTGCAAATATGTATACCAAACGATCCTCGCCTTGTACGACCTCGTTCGTGTTCTGATAATTTCAATTGTTAAATTTCTCCTTCTCGAAGGTGAGACTTTATGTAAATTTTTCAATCCAACAAATTTGCATTCGATGTAGTACTCGCGCGCGCGCGTCTGCTTTTAATCCTCGAAGCTTATCATTAAAAAAAAAAAAAAGAATAAAATAAATTAAATTATGTTAAGGCCACGGATGAAATTTTACTAAGTGGGTACGTATTAAATTTTATCTTTAGGAACTTGTTGCGAACGATAATCCGAAAACGAAAAATCTTTATTATCGATATTTATTATTTGGTAATAAAAATTATACGAAAATAATTTTTTTTTACGATCATTACAAATGATATTGCACAATGGACGAGAAATGATGTTTATTATCATTTATTTTAGAAACTCGTGTCGGCAAGAATTTCAATTAAAATTCAATTCTTTCTTTTTTTTTTTTTTTTCCTTATTATTCAATATCAGATGAAAATTATGCGAAATTAATGTGTACAATGGTCGTAAATAAAATTGCGGTGTTAGTTAAAATTTATGCATTTCCACTTCGTATTCCTTACTTTCTTGAGGTGAAATTTCATCTGACGAATAATCTCTTTCAGGATAAATTCGTAACCATAATCGACGTTGAAAAGATTACGAATCTCTTAAAAGACACGTACCATGAATTACATAACAAACGAATTCTTTCTTTGACTTTATTTAAACAGCTTTTTCTTTTTCTTTTTTCATTTTTTTTTATATTAAACGACGACCCATATTGCGATAATAATAAAGCAATATACTGCTGGGACCGTGCACGTGTTCATTTTATACGTGGGACACCGGATAGAAAGATAGAGAGAGAGAGAGAGAGAGAGAGAGAGAGAGAGAGAGAGAGAGAGAGAGAGAGAATTATTACTTATGGTTATGACATTCTACAAATTAATACGATCCATAATATTGTTTATTGATCCGATCCATAAATATAATCATTACGATTCATTTTATATAATAAATATTTTATAATAATATGAAAATATTAGTGCGATATTTTAACAAATATATTTACGCAGGTTATTAAATTGATTGATAATAATTTTATTTATATATATATATAATAATAATAAACAAAATCGTGCATTATTTAAGAAAATAATTTCTTCTCCGACATCATACGGGGATCAATGGACGATCGATGAATATAATAAATTGACGATATAACATCAAAACTCTTATGATCGAAATAATGCTTGTGGTCTAAGCACCACAGTTATGCGAATCGTGTCGTATGCATGTCGAATCTCTTTTCCCGTGGTTGCACGTAACCATCGCGCTACGTTTACGTGTTCCTATCACGAACGTCTAGATCGTACGGTGCCTGTCTATCACGGAAGTGGTCGATGATGGTTTAATAAGCCAATCCATATGCGAAAATTCCGAGCGTTATCGGTATCTCGATCCATGTGAAAAATCGTTCGAATACAATCCACGCCGATATTATTCGAGAAGCCATTTTGAATAGGCTATTTATCTTGGGAATTAATAAAAAAAAAAAGAAAAAAAAAAGGAAGAACGTTTACGTTTATACACGTTCATCGTTCCAAGAGTTTTATTCATTCATTCATTCATTCATTCATTCATTCGTTCGTTCTTTCACTCACTGATCCATCCATTCACTGATTCATTTATTTTTATTTATTGTAATAGTCATGATAAAATTTTGTACAATTACTTTTACGATTATTTTGATGATTAATCATTTAAACAATCGATAATTACGATTAATCTTAACATAATGAAAAGGAAATATCTAATCTATATATACATATACACAATTGATCATTACGATTAATCATGTATGGAGTAACAGATACCAAACATCGATGCCTTGATCCTCGTTTGTAAACTTCAAGCATCGTCTAACGATTGGATGATACTTTAATCGATTAAAAAAAAAAAAAAAAGCAAATAAATAAAAATAAATAAAAAACAATCGATAAGATCTTAGACATTAAGTGCAATGAGAGATATATAAGCGTCTTCTAACATTAGTGGGTCAACGCTCTTTTATTATTAGCACCAATTAACGCCAATACATAGTTTTACGAGTGACCAATGGCGTCCGTGACGTCATCACCATAAGACAAGCGACGTATAGCGTATAAAGTAATAGTTTGTTTTGTAGTGGTGATCTTTCGTCATGAGTCACAGTTAAGTTAAACAAACAGGCTATGTGCTTTTACACACACACACACACACACATGTCCATTCTTGTTTATAAATCGGCCCTTCCTCTCGCATCTCGATCGCCATGCGTTATCATCGCTTGTCTGTCTCTTATCGTTCCACGATTTACATTCTTTTCTCTCTCTCTCTCTCTCTCTCTCTCTCTCTCTCTCTCTCTCTCCTCTTCTCCCATTTCGTTACGAGGATCGATCATCGCTTTCTCGTTCGATCGATTATTTTCTTCTCTCTCTCTCTCTCTCTCTCTCTCTCTCTCTCTCTCTCTCTCTCTCTCTCTCTCTTTTTTATTTTATTTTATTTTCTTCTTTTTTCTTTCTTTCTTTTTTTTTTATTTGTTTGTTTGTTTCGTTCCTCGATATTTAAAATATACTCGAATGCCCAACGCTATACGAATCCGACGATCCATCGTCGTTCATATTTATTTATTTATTTATTTATTTTTTTTTTTTTCTTTTCCTTTTAAACCTCGCACGCGCAATATGGTTAAGATCAAAAGTTTCGATTGTATCACATCGTTACGAAGCATGTAACGCATAAGATACGCGTGCATCGTAAGGACGACGTGGATTGCAAAAGGGGTGGAGGAGGTGGAGGAGGAGAGGAAGGATTATTCTCCCTACGTTTGGATATATTTGGCGAAAAGAATGAAAGAAAGATAAAAGAATAAGAAGAAGAAGAAGAGAAACTTATGACGACATTTCCTTTCTAACTTCCCGCAGGAGAGGATGCTGCAAGTGTTGTGTTATTACATCGACAATTATGATATACGGGTGTTTTTTAGCACGCATACGGGTGCAAGACGTTAACCGGGTCAAGGCGTTTTCATTGTCGATCGGAGATGATGACTTTCGATGAAAGATCGAGACGATCGAGACGATCGAAGAACTTTCATCGAGCGTGCAAAACGTAAGATGATTTTCGATGATTCATTTATTAACACTTTTTTTTTTTAATTCCTTCCTCCTCTACGCGTTATCAATTTTCTCATAAATTTTTTCGGCCCTCTCTCCTTTTTTCTTTTTTTTTTTTTTTTTTTTTTTTTTTTAATTGAATATCGGAAGCGTTCTTTTTTTTTCTTTTTTTTTTTTTTGATCACTTTTATATTCGCTGCGGCGATACATTGATCGAACCTTTCGTCGATTCATATGATCTTTTTTACATTCTCGTTCTCGTTTATCGAAATAATCGTAAAGGATTTTTAATTGATTTAAACATTGCGACGATTATCGTCGTTCGTCGATATTTTTCTTTTTCTTTTCTTTTTTATATTCGTCGTATAAAAAGTTTTTAACGCAAAGTAAAGAAAAAAATATATCTACTCAATTTTTATCAGTTTGCGTATGTGCGAGGTTGTTGACAAAAAAGAAAAAAGAACGAATCGGAAAAAAAATGAGGATGTTTAAATTAAAAATAAATAAATAAATAAATTAATTAATTAAAAAAAGGAAAGAACGGATTTGAAGAGAAATTTTCGAAAATTTCTAACTATTATAGTAGAAAGACTTAGAGAAAGCATTTGCGTGTACGCCTACGCCCTCTGCCTCGTGACATCCATTCGCACGCGCGTGTCTTTCTCCGAAACAATATAAAAGGGCTAGGAAGTAAACGGAAGAGAAGAGGAGAGAGGAGAGAGGAGAGGAGAGAAGTAACATCCTCTGTTCTCTTCTCCTTCGGCCTATACAGATTTATTTACAGAAACAGTTTTAGTGCATCGGCGTACGGCGTCAGGTACAACGCGTGTCGGTGCGTCCGGTTCGCCGCATATAGAACATCCGCTTCAGAACTACACACACACACACACACACACGCATACACAGCGAGAAAAAGTGTGTGTGTGTGTGTGTGTGAGAAAAAGAGAGAGAGAGAGAGAGATTATACATAAATACATCCTCTTTCTATTTTGTTTTATACGTACGTTGTCTTTCCCACGCCGATAAAAAATTCATCTTTTCGAGAAAAAATCATTTCACGTTCACACCGATCCATCAATTTTTCTTCTACCCTCCCTAATCGATTATAGTTTAAATATTCCGAATTTGACCGACCAATTGTTTCTTTTTTTATTTTTTTTTGTTTCCCCCTATTCGAAGGGGTTACGTTATCGTTAATTTAATTCGAGTTAATCGAACGATTAATGATAATTTTTAGAGAACATTATTTTCTTTTTTTTTTTTTTTTTTCGTTATGGATACTCGTTCACGAAGATCTTGATCCTAAATCTTGTATCGTATCGTTGATCAAGCTAATATACATTTTTCGAAGGAATCTTTTATATAACGATTAATTCTAAATTGTATTCGAACGCACGAGCGTACGAAGAAAACATATTTTTTATTTTTTTAAATCGGACCCAACATCAACATGGAAATAAAATAGTTTCGAAAGAGAATTTTCGAGAAATGCCTCGGAGGATGGCAAGAAAAGAGCGAATAAAATGCGCGCGTTGGATTTATTCGAACGTGGACGAATCGTGATCATTTTCAAACGTGACTTTGAAATAGTAAGCGAAAAAAGTTATGGATGATAAAAGAGTAGAGTCACGTTACGTTTCGATTAACGGTTCTCCCACGCTTCTATTTCTCTCCCTCGTGATAAAACGCTCGTGTCAATTTTTTTTTTTTTTGTTTCTGCACTTTCGGATGCACCCGAGATCTGCATACTCGAACGCGCTTTCGCGTTCGTTTGACCGTAGTTGTCTCCACGAGTGCATACGCACGTGCAACTACGATCGGGTTTGGCATAGGGGGATACGTTTGAAAGTCCAACGGGAAATGTTTCTCTTTGTTTAAGTTAAAATATCCTATGGGTTTAAATATGAGCATGCGAAATGCAATAGTTATGCATTACGTATAATTATTTAATTATCTTCCATTCATTCATCCTCTTTCGTTATAATAGAAATTTGTTAATTTAAACAGGATATTGTTATTCATTCATTCATTCATTTATTTATTTATTTATGTAATTAGTATAATTATTTGTTAGAAATTTAAAAGAAATTTTTTTTTTTTTGAAATATTCATACGCTTCATGAAAACAAAAACAAAAAATTAAATTATGTATACAATGAGAATCCTTTCTTTTTTCCTCTTCCTCTTCTTCTTTTTCTTCTCGTAAAATTCATTTTGCAGTCGTAGATCTTCTCTCCTTATTCGGAGAAAACTTATTACGTAAACGATGATCGATATATATCTCGAGCCCGTCGATGATCGTACAAACTCATTTCCAAACGAAAAGCGATCTTTAATGTTTCTCGTTTGGTAAATGAGTTTTTAACGAGGCCGGGGTTAGAGATCCTCTGATTTTAAAACGTTTCTCAGTATATTCAGATAAAATCAGGTAATGTTCGATGTGGTGTTCCCTTTTAAAAAACTATATAGAATAAAATGATTTATCTATTGATCGTACGAATGAACATATAATTATTTCGTATCTCGAATTCCTTTTCCTAAGAATAATAAAAAAAAAAGTCTCTCTCTCTCTCTCTCTCTCTCTCTCTCTCTCTCTCTCTCTCTCTCTCTCTCTCTCTCTCTCTCTCTCTCTCTAAAGAAAATTCAATTGGAATTAATACATTCTAATACGCGATATAATAAATCTCGTATCAGATAAAATTTCATATAACGATTTTTCCCTCTTTTTTTTTTTCTTTTTTTTTTTTTTTTAAACTAACACATTAAAATCGAATATTATTCTCAAGTAACAAAGAGATAAGGAATGTCAGAGGATAGCTTAATTATATCTTTCTCCTCTCTTTCTTCTCTCGTTCTCTCTCTCTCTCTCTCTCTTTCTTTCTTTATCGTATCACGTAACACTTGTTTCGTGCGAAAGTTTTCTTCTCTGCCTTTAGAAACGAAAGGCGTCCGTGTCGCGTCGGCATCTGCTTAGCAACCGTCTACTACCCTTCTCCTTTTCTTCTTTAGGTTTTTACTTAGCTTCCTCTTTGACTTCTCATTATTCTTATTTCTCCTTTTCCTCTTTTCAACGTGCCGCGTTGAACTTAACTCACGTTTGGTCTCTCTCTCACACACACACGCACACACAGTAACGACATGCAACGAATGCGATCGAATGCAAGCTACGATGCAACTCGTTTCCCCCTTATCCTCCACCCCTCACCCCCTTCAATTCCTTTTTCTTTTTCTTTTTTTTTTTTTTTTTTCGTTCAAACAAACGATCTTTAGAAAATATAAAATCGTCCTTCATCTCAACCCTCAACTGCAACATCGCGTTAGAAAATGTTAACGTTGGAGGAGTACAAAATTAAAATTTATAGTTACGTCGTTGTAATTCTTATTTTTTTTTTTTTTAAGTTCAACGTTTAACATTTAATACAAAGAAAAAAAAAAAAAAAGAAATTAAATCGGTATCGAGGAGACATACGTGTAGAATTGTGATCGCGCGACTTTGTCGTCGTTATATATTTGATCGGTCGAGGGTGGTTCCTCGTTTATAAAATTATCCGTACGATGTGATTTATTAGCCAGGGATTAATTGTAAAAAGTAATTATCGTGTGTCTACAAAAGTTTAATGCCTATGGCAAAAGTTGTCAAACCTGTGAGGAATTACGTAAAGTTCGTGGCGACGAGAACGAATCGGTTGATTACCGTTAGAGAAACATGTTCCAAGTTTCTTTGTACGTATGTACGTACGTACCTATGTATGTATGTATGTACGTACCAATTAAGCTCACTCAATTCGGTGCTCTTTTTCAATCCGGTTTCTCGGCCTTCGTGATTTTTTTTTTTTTTTTTTTTTTTTTTATTATACACTCGCCAACACGAAAGTATTTTGCATTCTCTGAACTTCGACATTGAACTTTTTCTAGAGTTAAAAATCTTGCTGATGATTGTAATAAATAATGATGATTACAGAGGGAAAGAAGAAGGAGACAAAAAAAAAAAATAAAAGAAAAATTTGTGTTTTTTCGTTTTGGTCGAATGTACTGAACGAAAAGAAGTAATTATATGTATGTATATGTGCATACACACACACACACACACACACACACACACACATATATTCGTTTAGTTTACGTAATGCAAGGAGAACCAGTTTTTGTGAACATATACATACATGTTCGTGTGCGTACGTACGTACGTGTGTATGTGTCTATGTGTGTGTATGCAAAATAAGCAGGACGCGGTAAGCGAGCGAGCGAGCGAGCGAACGATTAAAAAAATAAAAAAGTAAAAAAATTCGATAGCGTGCGTAGCAAATCTAATGAAATAAGACAAAAATACGTGTATCTAACGTATTAATTAATAACGAAAATATAAAAGTGTAAAAATACGTCGTAGAAATTTTGGGACGAATAATGCGATCGCTTAAACTTCGAATCTCTTTCGGTACATCGAGGTGACGAGCGAAGAATTTGTTTCTAAATTTTCTTTTTCTCTTTTTTTTTTTGCGATCTCCGTTAATCTTTAAACGCAAAATTATTCAAATTGGATATGCACATCCTTTCTCGCTGCTTTCAATCACGTGAATATTTTTATTCGGATCTTCGACTCTTTCTTCGTCTTTTTTTTCTTTTTTATTACTTAAAAATTTTTTTCTCTGACCATCAAATAAATAAAACAACGACGCGAGACGTCAATTTGTTACATTTTTATAAATATCTCAACGTCACCCGTTCGATAGAAAATTATTATATACAAAGTAAATTTATTCCGATCGAATTTACCAATACTTATAATTTGTCGAGAGAATAAAAAAGAAAGAAAGAAAGAAAGATAGATGGTTCAAACGATCGATTGTACGAATAATAAAGATCGTAATTGGATTATAATTGAAAATCCAATTGGAATTGAGCCAATTTGTTATTTATAAATGCATAGCGATGATATTGCTCATCGAGGAAACGTGGAATCGTCGTCCATCTCCTTGAAAAATTCCACGGTAGCACCTGCGGTGTGTGGACTCCTCGTGCTCTCGGTAACTTCTCTACGCTTAGGTATGCCGCTGCATGTCGTCCCTGGTTCGTCCTCAAAGGTAATTCCGTTCATCGTTCACCTGCGAGACGGCGGCAGGTGTGTCCCTACTGAAGGTTCTTCCAATTGTAGCTCTACGGTTACGTGAAGTTATTACGAATCTTTTCTTGTATTTCTCTCGTTTACGAGGATCCTCGAGGCCAAACAATATTTTAACGCGAAAGAAATCATCTTCCATTTATTTATTTATATATTTATTTATTTAAAAATAACGATACGATTGTATTTCTTTAATGAAATTATCGTACGCGCGCGTGTTGCGTCTCTTTGTGTGTGCGTCTGTGCGTTTGATCCTCGAGGATCCTAATGGGAAAAAATATTTTAATAAGAAAAATCATCTTCCATTTATTTATTTATTTATTTATTTATTTATTTATTTATTTAAAAATAACGATACAATTGTATTTACTTAATAAAATTATCGTATGTCCGTGCGCGCGCTTGTGATATAAATAATAAAGGGTGGGTCAAAAGTTCTTAAGTGATTTTAAATATTGGTAGCGCTCCCCTTTTCGATATCTTTCAGGCTAATTTCCTTTTCTCCGGATTGTAAAGGGTCGTGGAAAAAAAAAGGAAAATAAAAAAAAAATAAGTAATCGATCTTTAAAATCGCATCGAGGAACTTTTCTTCTTCTTCTTCTTCTTCTTCTTCATCCTCCTCTTTCGACGAACAAAAATAAATTTTTAAATATCTCGTTCACGTAGAAATTGATTTTTATTCTCTAGAGAACGGAGAATAATGGATTTATCAAAATTAACGATGGGCACGCGCGCTATAGGAACGTAATCGATCGATAGGAACGAATGGATCGCGCTGAACGCATAAACGTTATAAAGTTTATTCGTACCATTAGGTTTACGACGATTGTCTTCTTTGCCGAACTCATGGAATTTCATTGGGAACGGAAAGAGAGTGAGAGAGAGAGAGAGAGAGAGAGAGAGAGAGAGAGGTTTATTGATCCAACCAACGCTTTTAGTTCATCGATCGATCAATAAGCTTTCCTCGTGGTCTCGATTTACAGATTCTTCGATACTTTACGCATATATATTAGACATACGTGTATGTACATGTAAATCGCATATATATACATACATACACACATATATATATATATATGTATGTATGTATGTATGTATGTATATGTACACGTAATGTAAATTCGTTTTCGTTGAGAGATTTCAACTAAGCTAAGAGACTTTCTAAACGACACGATTATTGATATATATATATATATATATATATATATATATATATATATATATATATATATATATATTTCTAATCTTTTTCTTTTCTATATATTCATGTGCGTGTGCGTGTGTATGTGTGTGTTCGTGTGTATATACCATATGTTCGACTCATCGCATATGTCGTATCTTATCGAGACGTTTCGCGCGCGCGCATAAACGGTACACGCACACGCACACGCACACGCACACGCACATACAAATAGACAAGTCCCCTAACAAAACGCGTTAGGTACGTGTACACGTTTGGAATTAATTTCAAAGAAGAATTGTGTTTCTCCAATACTAAGGACACACGTCTTAAAAGTACGTGCTTCGACCGGTACAAATGTTTTTACACTTGCAAAATTTCTCTTCTCTTTTTTTTTTTTCTTCCTTTTTTTCTTCTTCTTCTTCTTCTTCTTTTCTTTTCTTTTCTCTATCTTTTTTCTTTTTTTGTTATCCTATTCAATGTCTCTGTCTCCGGCTAGCCTATTTCGAAAGGTAAAGAATATATACACGAACGGCGTGTTCTTCTTTGGAGATAAAAAAATGAGTACACAAGCGTACGTTCAACCGAGACAGACGATATTATTGCATAAAGGATGCATTTAAAGTTACGACGACGACAAAATATATAGACGAGGAACGGATATCGAGATAAAAAAAACATTGGGAAAGGACATAAACAAACAAACAAATAAATAAATGAATGAATAAATGCAATTTGAATCGGAGCGTGCAATCGTAGAAGGAGAGAAAAATGGACGATTGATCGGAGACGGGAATAATGTTGCAAAGAGAGGAAAAAGATAGAATGCAATTGTGCGGAACGTGCGACGATATGATTGAACGGAGAGAATTGTTTTTATAAAAAAAAAATAAAAAAATAAAAAAAAATAATAACGATAACGATAATAATAATAATAATAAAAACAGAAATATAGGAAAAACTTTTGAGTGCGACGAAGTAAAAATAAAATAAAAAAGAAAAGAAAAGAAAAAAAGAAAGAATGAAATCGCTAAACCGCATTCGGTTGAGGGAACGAAGAGAAAGAAAATGAAAAAGAAAAGAAAAAAAAATGTGGACAACGCGAGAAAGGGGAGAAAAAAGGTGCGGAGGGGTGAGGTGGGGTGGAAGCAAAC
The DNA here is from genome assembly GCA_911387935.1 of Dolichovespula saxonica. Classification (NCBI taxonomy): domain Eukaryota; kingdom Metazoa; phylum Arthropoda; class Insecta; order Hymenoptera; family Vespidae; genus Dolichovespula; species Dolichovespula saxonica. The sequence goes on along the minus strand of OU427006.1, from coordinate 1,290,398 downwards.
GCAACGAGAGCGACAGATATCGATAGAAAATGAAATTGAAACGATGTTGATTAAAGGAAAGCGAACTTTCTTCGCGCTCGGAATTGAACGAGCTCGTTTCTCTCTCTCTCTCTTTCTCTCTCTCTTTCTCTCTCTCTTTCTTTCTCGCTGTGCCAACGAAGAAGTACGAACTATGCGCGTCGTTTTATAGGGTTGTTCATCCCGTGTGAACGATCTTAACGAGTTGAAACAACTTTAATTAAGCGCATTACGCTAGACCGACCCGTTGAATTTAGCCTATCGCCGGTCTGCTCGACGAGGAAATATAACGTCTCTCTCTTCGTTTTAAACGTTAAAAATCAATTTTCTAACTGGTGCTTCTGTAAACGAATAAAAAAAAAGAGAGAGAGAGAGAAATA
>OU427006.1:1215000-1287500 GCA_911387935.1 Dolichovespula saxonica | reverse complement strand
TTTTTTTTTTTTTTTTATGTAAATTCGCAGACATGGCGAACGCCGGTCTTGAGGTAAGAGAGGCTGGCAGGGCCTTGCGAGTTCAAACGGAAGCACCGCATCTCGTGTCCATGGGAAGCGGACGATTGTCGACGGCAGTGACCTTGCATCCTTTGCCCGAAGGTAAAACCAAAGTCGCACGCAAAAATTTATTGTCTATGCTCGTTAAATTACACACACACACACACATATCTATATATACACACACGCATCGCGCGCGCACGCGCAAACTGTTATTACATGCGTCGCGCCGTGAAACAAGAATGAAATTATAAATTATAAATTAAGTATAAATTATTAAGTATAAATTCGTACATGTATACAAAGGATCGATCGAATGTTATTAAATAAAAAAAAAAAAAAAAGAATAAAATAAAATATTGCGAAATAAAAAATTAGGATTAACGTAGACGAAATAATGAATTATTTTCATTATAAACAAGTAATGATATTAATTTTTCATCGTATCGAATAATTTTGCACGCGAGCCTAAAGAGTGTTTGTTTATTTTCTTTTTTTTTTTTATTCGCGTTAAAATCGTTCGCAGGAACGTCATTCGTAAATGTCGATAGAACAATGATTGAACTGAAAGGAGGAGGAGGAAGAGGGGGAGGAGGTAATCTTTCGAGGGTAAACGGGGGAGGGATGAGAGGGGATGATAACGTCCGAGGTTGGGGAAAAGTAGAGCCCTCGTTTTCTAAAGAGTCTCGATGACGGTGCACATAATGAAAAAAAAAAAAAAAAAAAAAAAAAAAAAAAAAAAAAATGAAATTCCATGGTGTTACACGATTGACCGACCATCCATATCTCACTCTTCGGAGGGCGTGTCGTCTAGAGATAAATTCCCTCGATAGAGGGAGGGATCGGATCATCCATATCCATTCGAGGGGTTGGGATGGGAGAGGGAGTGGAGGGAAGGAGGAAGAAGAATCGCGAGAAACGAGGAGGAGGTGTGTGATATCATCTCCAGACCAGAAAAGAAACCAAAGAACGAGTATGGCGAGGGGGTTTGGAGGGGAGGGGAGAGGGTGTTAGACAAAAAAAATACACATATAATAGCGCCGACAGATAAGATTAGCTTTCGTAATCGTGCGTGGACGTTTGCGCTCACGCACGGGTTGCACTTTTTCTTTTTTTTTTTTTTTTCTTTTATTCTTTTTCTCTCTTCTCTCTGCCTATCGCGGATATATCAATTGCAACGAAAATCCTGATCCGCGAGTCCATAGTTTATAAATATGATGTCATCGTGAAGTGACATCATACGCGAGAGATATTACGTGTTTTTATGGTATTAAAAATCATGCGAATATCAAATAATAATATAATTCGAGGTGGTTCCGTCGATGGAAAAAAAAAAAAATATATATATATATGTGTGTATATATAAATTAAAAATTAACAGTTTATATTGATAATCGAAGTCTCAAAGGTATGACGATTGAAGATCGATCATTTTTCGACGAATAAATGGTATATCCCATTCTCTTTCGATCTCTATATTCGTTCGATGATTTTTGATAATTTTTTTTTTTTTTGTTTCGATTTTTTTTTGTCCCCGCGGATTTTCACGGAGGTCGATTTAATTCGAAACGCGCTAATCTCTTCTAATCTGTAAGCGTGTAATATTTTCGAGGACAGATAAGAAGTAATGATCGAGAGAGAGAGAGAGAGAGAGAGAGAGAGAGAGAGACACCAAGAGAGACCAATGAAATTTTCATCGGGCAAAATTAATTAGGTGTACTTATCATGAAGATTACACTTAGATGGGAGAAGAGATTTGATTAGGTCGAAATTTTCGAGGTTGGACGTTGGGTCCAATTTGTTAATCGAATTTTTTTTTCCCCGGTATGCCGTTAATATAAAACGGGGACGGTTAATTGTTGTATTTAGTTAAAACGCGATTAGACAGAGAGTGAGTGAGAGAGAGAGAGAGAGAGAGAGAGAGACTCTCTCGTTAACTCGATCGTCTAGCATAACCAACCCGTAGAGCTTATATTCATAAACCGGCCACGGCCCCTCTTCCCTTTTCGTTCGTGCTCGACTGCATATATTCCTGAAATAATCGTGCTTGCTAGAGAAAGGCCGCGCGCGGCGTTGCCTCGTCGGGTTCGTCTCATCGTTGAAATATTCCCTTTTAAAAATACATCCTGTAAGACGTTACGCTTTCGTCGTCTAGTCGTCCTATACTACTACTACTACTACTACTATTGCTACGACCACGCATTCATTTCAGTCGAACGTCAAAGCCGGAAGGAAGTTCCTGTCGAGAGAAAGAGAGAGAGATAAATGGAGGAAAAAAAAGATTCCAAAGAATCCTTTTTGAAGTCGTTTTTATTTAGGTCGAATATATAATATAAAACCTAAACTAATGCATATTCTTTTTTCTTTCTTCTTTTTTTTTTTTTTTAAGAGAGATATCGTCCGTGAGTTTGGTCGATCGACTCGTTGAAAAGAAAAATGAGAGAGATAGAGAGAGAGAGAGGATCGATTCGAAGAAAAATCTTATGATCGAACAAACGATCTCGAAAGATCGCGATGGATCGAGACAAATTTATAATGTATATAAGACGAACGAGTTACGTTCCAAATTGTCGTTTCGACGACCAAAGAGAGGGAAAAAAAAAACGAAAAAGAGAGAAAGAAAGAATGTCATGATCGAGCTAAACGGAGTATATTATTTCATAGGTCTAATAACAATGATCTACGATACGATAGATCAAAAAAAAAAAGAAAATAAACAAAAATAAAAATAAAAACAATACGACGATCTCGAGATTAATTTCAAAGTTCGAAACCAATTTTAATCGATACAAAGAGATATTATATGATAAAGGAACGAAGGTTAATGGCAGATCCCAAAAATGTCTGTAATCAACGTGGAACGCACAAATCTCAGTGGTCCGGTGAAATGCATTTTGTGTCGTCCGAAAAGAAAAGGAACGAAACAGAGAGAGAGAGAGAGAGAGAATGAGAGAGTTAGAGAGTGAAAGGGATAGATAGAAAGAGATAGAAAGTGGGGTGTTAGAGAATTAGTAGGTGAGGGCGCTTTATTCGGTACGCGCCATTTCTGAAAGAGAGAGCGCGTTCTTCTCTACGCACGTGCGTTTTCATGCGTTCGTATAAATTGCTCGCACGGAGGGTATATAAATGGCGTAAAGACGCTACTCCGGCCAGAAATGAAGGGAAGAAGCGGAAGAAGGAGAAGAAGAAGAACAAGAACAAGAACAAGAAGAAAAGGAGAGGAAGAAAATGGTGGATGGTGAAGAAGAAGAAGAAGAAGAAGAGGAGGAGGAGGTAGTAGCGGAGAAACGGAGGACACTAACCCAGCAAGAGGAGACCATGCTTGCTCATAAGTGCATGCCTCTCTCTCTCTCTCTCTCTCTCTCTCTCTCTCTCTCTCTCTCTCTTTCTCTTGCTCTTTCTCTTTCTTCAAGTTGTACAGCAGTACTTAAATATAGTCGCTTCGCGGAGAGCAGGGCACTCGCAATATAAATTATTGCATGAGTCAATCCTCAAAGTGTGCTCTCTCTCTTTCTCTATTTCTCTCTTTCTTCCTCCTTTTACCTCCTTCACTTACTCATTCTCTATACCCCCCCCCCTCCACCCCCACCCCACCCCTCTCCTATCTCGTTTACTCTTTCTCTCATAATCGCTCATACGACGACGAGCTTTTTCTCGATCCCTACCATCCCCCAATCTCCGAGTCGATTTATCCCTTCATTATAATTTTCCTTCACATTTTTTTACGCTCTCTTATAAATTGTTGAATGTTATTTCCCCCACTTCTTTCTCTTTTTCTTTTCTTTTTGTCTCTCTCTCTCTCTCTCTCTCTCTCTCTCTCTCTCTTAGAAATTATTACGATCATGAATTAACGCGTCTTTATAAATCGTCAATATAATCCCTGCGTAGGCGTGCGCACGTAGAAAAATGATTTTCGATATTAATTATTGTTAGTGATTTTTGCTTATTAATTATCGTCGATGATGATTTTCCTTATTAATTATTATCAATGATTTTCCATATTAATTGTTATTGGGTCAAATCGATTTTGTAATTCGACTTCGTTTTTTATCGTTTTAAAAATATTCCCTCGTAATTTATTAGTCTTTCTTCTTCTTCTTCTTCTTCTTCTTCCTTTTTTTCTTTTTTTCTTTCTTTCTCTCTTTCTCTTTAATACGTATTTTCAGGAAAATCCCGATGTAGTATCTCTCTTAAGGTCTATTCTTTTCCCAACGCGTTCAGAATCGTCCAAGCCTCCTCGTTTGCTTCTCGTTTCCTTGGAAAAACATTGGGAAATGGTAACGGGGAGGAGTCATGGGAGTTAGTTACAACGAGTGAATCATCCTAATCCAAGAAACGTTTTCTAGTAGGGGGTGGGGGAGGGGAGGCAAAAGGAGAAGAGGGGTGATTCCTCGACGATATTTCATTCCCATTTTCCCATACGAAAGATTCATCGAATTTGATCTGATTTCTTTTTTTTTTTATTCGCATTTTCTTTTTCTCTCTCTCTCTCTCTCTCTCTCTCTCTCTCTCATAACGACCTAATTTCTCTCACGCGCCACGATTTTTTTTTTTTTTTATTATTTTTTTAAATATTTATCCTTATATCCGTCGTTTCACAAACTTCAATTCGCTCATATAAGATCTGGCCGAGTGTTAAGTTTCCAAACGAAAAAGAAAAATACGATGCACGGTAGGATATTTTGAATAATTACGGACAAGAGAAAAGAAATATTTCAAAGAAGAAAGATATATATATATATATAAAAATATGTCCATGAAATATCGGGACCGATCGAGAAGTATCACGAGACAACATTTTTACAGCATGAACTGTGTGTACTTTTGAACGAGTACTCGAAACTTCGTTCCCGTTAATCACTTCGTGAATAATTCCGTTCCAAAGTACGGTATTGTTTTTTTTTTCTTCTTTCTTTCTTTCTTTCTTTTTTGATAATAGTTCAAGGATTTGAACCTAAATTCAGTAATTGGACGTTCAATGAAAATTGACAATTACGAAATGTCGGATGTAATATTTTAGGGTAAACAAAAAAAGAAGAAGAAGATACAATTCATAGATGAGTCATTTATATCGCATTAATTGTTTTTGTTCCAAAAAAAAAAGAAAAAAAAAGAAAGAACAAGGAAGAAAAAAAAAACGATACCAATTTTCTAATACACCCTGTACAGTTAAATACTCGTTACCCTTATTTCGAAGATCTAATAATCGTTCCTCGTCTCACTTTTCAAGTAATTCTTTCTTGTTATCTGACAAACGTGTCCCGTCCATCCATCTAAGGTCCGTCTTTATTACTTAGCCCGATATGAGATCCAATTGCGTTGAAGTCATCATAGTTTCGACGAGATGAAATAAACAAGACGACAACGAGCTAGAAAGTCGATCGGTACAGTTTTTCTAAGGAAAAAAAAAAAAAAAAGAAAATTAAAGAAAGAAAGAAAGATAAAAACGAGAACATTTACGAGAGAGAGAGAGAAAAGGAAGAAACTCGAATGAATTTTTCACTTGCATTAACGCACAAAACAAAACGAAAATTATTTCCATTAAATAACGTCTATTATTATTATTATTTATTTTATATATTACAATGATATCTTATCGTACATTATTAAGTAAATAATTAATAATTGCTATTATATAATGATTGAGCGATACAAACGGAAAAATATAATAATATTGTCATAATTTTGTTATTAATTTAACTTAACGATACGATAGAAATTATTGCGCGTGTCGTCATACCGATTTGTATTACACGTATAATACGACTTTAATTTTGCTATTCTACGTGAAACGAAAAATTAATTGCATACATAAAAAGGAGAGAGAGAGAGAGAAAGAGAGAATAAACTGAGGAGATGCTCGTTCGAATACAATAGGAACCAAAGCGAATTGGTTTGTCAGGAAGTTGCTTCCTGTTTTTAATGCTCTTTTTTTCTTCTTTCTCTCTCTCTCTCTCTCTCTCTCATTCTCTTCCTTTGTCATGTTCACCTCGCTCATTATCGTGTACATATGTGTTGTTTGTGTCTTCCTCTTTTTCTTTCTTTCCTTTTTTCTTTCTTTCTTGTTCCCTTCATTTTTAGTTGAATGAATAGAGCTCTTAACCTGTGCACGGTGTACCACGATGCGTTATATGCATCTTCACACAATCGATAGATAGATAGATAGATAGATAGATAGATCGATAGATAGATAAAAAGGGACAGAGAGAGAAAGAGAGAGAGAGAGAGAGAGAGAGAGACTCGTTGCTAAGTATACATGGTCTCCATGTGTATTGTGCAACCAAGTGGAACACTTGTCCACCCCTTTTACCGATAGAACAATGAACCGTTGAAGTAAATATTCAATGCTGGAAAATGAGAAGATTAAAAGCTTTCGATTCTACTACTACTATTACTACTACTACATCCTTTTAGATTATGTCGAAGGATCGTGAAGATTATATTGTCGAAAGGGATGTTCCTTTTTCTTTCACCGATGTAAAGAAATATTCCTTTTACGAACGATCCTTCTTGATTAACTCGACAAGATATATATATATATCAAAGAAATAAAAAATATTGGTACTATCTCGTCCCGTTTTAATAACTCCCAGATAAGTAATACAGAAAATGGTCATGTACAAATTAAAAAAAAAAAAAGAGAGAGAGAAGAGAAGAGAATAAAAGAAAAGAAAAACAAAAAAAAAAAGATACGAGCTAAATTATCCGAGAGAGATAAAAGACAAAAGAAAAAGAATTAGCATTTTAATTACTAGCGTAATATAATGCAAGGTCTCGTAGGGAATGTTTTAATTGAAATGAATGATTAGAGATAAGAAAAGGAAATATGTTCGTGGCAGAGATAAGACGTTGTAGGAGCTTGTCTTGTCAGATTCCAAGTGACTCAAAGGTTCCTTTCATTTCGTTCGTCTCAATCGTTTCGATCCACGATATATAATAAAAATAAAAGCTTGCGACGAGTTGCAATTATCGATCGGATTTATTTTCCGATGGGGGAGGGAAAATTTAAAAAAAAAAAAATAAATAATTCGACGACGTTCGCGCGGGTTTCGATTAAAAAAGAGAACAAAAAGATAAGATGAACGAAGGGGATAACGATTGTCGATTATTTCGAGAACGTAAATGTGAAATTAGTCCGAATGGTAACAAAGAAATTCGAAACGAGAGGAGTAGTTGTCCAGTTGGATTCCAAATAACTCAAAAAAGGTTCTCCCTTAGGTACGGATATATTTTAGAAGACACGGTGGAGGACGGGTTTCCAAAAAGACTGAAAATGCTTGGAAAGGGAAGAAGGAGAGGAAGAGAGAGAGAGAGAGAGTGAGTGAAAGATAGAAAGAGAGAGTAGAGCAGAGTAGAACCGCGCCAAAACTAAATATAACTGCAGTCCTTTGTAGAATGCACTGCGATTTACTCGCGTCTTGCGAGATCGGAATACGCGCCCGCGGACTCTGAATTATACCGGGTACCGTACGAGAACTCGATTTTTTAATTCCACCTCCATCTCCATCTCCTCCTCCTCCTCCTCATCCTCATCCTCCTCATCCTCATCCTCCTCTTTTCTCGGACGATTACCGAACGTAAGTAAGTGTAAATCCTCGCGACGTTAAAGGAGGCGCCGATCTAATCTTGGATATCCAAAAGGTAATAAGATCAAAATGAGGTATAAAAGGGAAACGTATGGGAAAATCAGCGACGTGTTTGCGCGTCGAGTCGTTTGAAATTGTGACAAAGAGTATAGAATACGATTCGAACGAGGAATCGTACGAATCGTTTTCGATAGACATTAATGCGTTAATCGATTAATTACGATTGTAATTGATCGAGAATCTTACGAACCTTCGAGATATTATACGTGGGAGGTTTATTTACGTACGAACGGTTATACGATAAATTCGTAAGTATCGCGAGTTAGTTTGTCGTAACGAGCTTGGTTGATAACCACTGGGAGACATCGATTACGGTTAACGCGTGTTCTTCCTCTTCGTGTAACGAGATGTAATGGAGCTTACCTAGCTCTATGTAACTATTGTAGGTCTCGTCGTGCTTGCAAACGGCGAACTCGTAGCTCCAAGGATTTGTCAATTTTTACGAGAAGGGAGAAGAAATTCGAAAAGCGAGAAAAATTTGTTCATCGTTCAAATTCTCTCGTGTCGTAATTAAATATATCTTTTATTTTTTCTTCTCTTTTTTTTTTTTTGGTGTTCGTTCCGTATTAAAATTTTTTTTTCTTTTTTTTTATAAAATTCTCATACGAATTAGAAGTCGTTGCGTGTAATTGGATTCTGATTGGTGTTTATACTTCGATACAGGTAGAATTACTCTCGGCTCGAACAGGGATGCTGATATTCCAGTGGCTGGTACCGGAGTCGAACCCATTCATTGCGCGATCGAAAACAATAACGGCGTGGTCACTCTTCATCCCATAAATGGAAACACGGCTATCGATGGTGTCCCGATAAATTCATCGGTGAGACTCGCTCAAGGTAAGACCTTGTACCAATACTACTACTACACGCATGCACGCACACACATACATATACATAATACATACAACGAGCCAAATTTGTCTCTTGACCCAAAAGAAAGCCCGGAGAAATAAGGATACTACTTATCAAACGTTCACTTTTACTTTTTTTTTTTTTTTTTTTTGTGCGATTGCCCAAATAAAACACACAAAGAAGTTACTCTCTTCGATCCTTCGAAATTGAATTATCCTCAACACATACGTATATAAATAGTATTTATTCTAAATACATCATTAACATCGACTTACTTGACTATACAACGCCAAGTTTATGATCCTTCTTCTTTTTATTTTACCTTTCGTAGGTTGCATGCTGTCGATAGGGAGATCGAATTATATGCGCTTCAATCACCCTGCCGAGGCGAAACAACTCCGATCGGTACTGCCACATTCAAGAATTTCCATGGCACCCATAAGCTTCTCCCTGCCCGACAATCAACTACAGGATATCTGTCACTTGGAAAGGAAGCCACCGGTTGCACCGAGAAAGTCACCGAGGAATTCATGTTCGGACGACGAGGTCGGCTTCCTCGGGAAGTTAACGAAATTCGAGATGTTGGCGAAGCAAAACAGAAACAACTGCGTATCACCGAAGGTATTCCCTGCCGGTGGTATAACTACGAACGTTCCTGCCGATCAAATATTGGGACACTCGAGAACGCCGAATTCCTCGGCCAGGAACAGTTCGAATTTATCGAGCAACAACAACAACAACAACAACAATTCCCCTTTACAGAATCTAACGAATTTCGATAGAAGCCGTTCCAACACGCCGTCTTTCGTAACGTCCTCGCCTAATCATCACTATTACGACGAGAATCGTCAATCGGCCGATAATAAGAGTCAAAGTAGATCTAACACGCCCAATCAAAACTCACCGATGTTGGATATTTCCAATCGTTCCTCGTCCTATCAAAACTCTTCGCCTACGCTTAATCGCAATCAAATACAGATGTTCTCAACTGCCGAAACGTATCTGAAGACATACAAGCCTTATTATCATCGGGACAACAAAAACGAGAACGACGATCGGGGTTGTTCAAATTTCGCGATGCCTCGTAACTCGTCGTCCACGTCTTCCTCGTCGTCCTCGTCGTCGTCATTGGCTCGTACGGATTTAATGTCCCGTAGCATGACGTGCCAGAGATCGAACGATTTCGAGGATCTAAATTGCGTCGGTAGGGAATACGACATGAGCCAGAGTCTAATAGTAACGAAAACCACGACGACGGAGTACCTGCAATTGGAGAAATTTGGATCTAATTCGAGTCTCTGTAACGGTACTGTCGCGTCCAATCGTTGCAACAATAACGCCAACAATACTACCACCACCATTAACGCCAATACCACCGGAGTTGGAGGCGTCGTAGTAGTTAGGAACGCAGTGGGTCCTAATTTTGGTTCGAATCCAAATATAAAGAGGATCCAACCGCCTAGCCCGGCCTTTAATCGTAATCCGAAGTACAACGGGGAACAGAACAACGGAACGCGTACTTATGGCCGAGTTAAGAGTCCGACGCCTAGCGTAGGTAGTGGTTGCTCGTTGGAGGAACTTCGCGAACGTCAAATAGACGCCGAGAACAAACGTCGCGAGGCCGAGAACAAAAGGAAGAGAGCTCAGGAGGAGAGACTCAGGGAGCAGGAGATCGAGAGACAGGAGAAAATGAGATTGGAAGAGATTTTGGCTATGTGCGCGGAATACGAGAGGCAAAGTACGATGGACAAGCCGAGACAGCCTAACAGGTATATTTTAAAGACGATTATTCCTTTTCTTTCTTTTTATTTCTTTCTTTTTTAAGCAGACACTTTTGAACGATTTTATTTTTTCCTCATTGCAGAATCAAAACGAATGGCTCTTTGCCGCGAGACAAGAGATTATTGGGCGGTGGTTACGTATCTCCTTACGAGAGCCCTAAAAGCCCGTCGAAGAATCAACCACATTTTTCTTTCGAAACGTCGAAACAACAATCCCCACAAACTAATAATTACGAAAATGTCACGGTACAAAGTTCGAAAGTTATATTTCAAAGCAGCAACGCCTCGTCTACGGCCCTAGTCGATCAGAAAGATCAAATCCCACAGAAATTGGAGAATACGATGATCAAAGATACGACGTTTCAACAAGTTTTACCGAACAATACCAACAACAACAATAATCATGCGATCAAATGGACGAATAATAACGCCGGTGGTGGCGGTAACAGTTTCTCTAATTCGATCTCCCAAGCTCGTACTACTACACCCAATTACGAGAATATCAATTTCGATCGCGCCGGAGCTAACAACAACAACAACAACAACAACAACAGTAACGGTAACGGCAACGACGAACGAGAAAGTACGAAAGAAGCTTCGACTTACGGGACGATTCAATTAAACGGTACTAAGATTCCAACGCAACAACAAACTGCTTTGGCACAAAATTACGAAAGATTCGTATCCTCAAACGGTAATCTCAGTTTGTACGAGAACGTTATAGTATCATCGATACCACCACCGCAATCTCCAAACGCCAATACTAATCGTCATAACAATAACAACAACAACAACAACAACAACAACAACAATAGTAATAATCATCATCAAAATCATTCCATGCCAAAGAAAAATGGTCAGCTATCGAATTCGTGCGAAATGATAGAAAATAAATTGACCATATCGAACGACGATCTTTTAGAGGCGATCGAGCAATTGTCAATGTTGTCGAAATCCAAAGAGATTTGTACTACGCCGAAGAGGAATAATTCCGAGAAGGATAACGCGAAATCGAACGAGGCAAAGGCCGATAAGGAGAGGAAGGAGTTGGAGGAGGAGGATAGAAAGAAGTACATAGAATTTTTGCAAAACGAAAAATTACACATTCTTAGCAACATGGATGCGTTGAAGAGAAGCGTCGCTGACATTGAGATTCAAGAGGAGGAGATCAGCAGGGAGGTACTATAATTCTTTTTTATTTTTTTTTTATTTTTTTATTTTTTTTTTTAAATTAAAATTTGCTATCAACTTCTCCTTGTTTTTAATCTCTTTTTTTTTTGGGGTGGGGGGAAATTATATACATATTTTTACTTAATTAATTATTGTTTTCGTTTGTTTAATTAATTACATTCGTAGCTGGAGTTGGAGAAGGCACTCTTATCGGCCGAATACGAGTCCGAATCGTTGAAGTTGACGCAGGAGGAGAGCGAGAAGATAAAGGTCCAGATGAGGATCAATGAACTCGAAAGAGAAATGGCCGAGGATAACACGACCCAGGCAAAATTACAGGCCGAGGCTAAGCAAAGAGTGCAGAGGGCTCAGCAGGCTTACGCGAGATTGGAGGAGGAATTAACGCGTAACGCCGACGGTACGGGAGAGAAACGGGAGGAGGGGGAGGGTGAGGTGGAGGACATCGCCGAAAAATTGGCAGCTCAGCAAGATATCCTTGAGACCGAGAGGAAAGCTTTCGAGGATTTAGAATTTCATCATTTGGAGGAGGAAGCGAGTAAACTCGCTACCAGAGAGGAATTGCAAAGGTTGGGAAGATATTATTAATCCTTTCCATTTCTTTTCGTTTTCTAAATTTTTTGTTCCTTAATATATATATATATATATATATATATATATATATATATATATATATATAATTATTATAAATTACAAATATATATATATATATATATATATATATATATATATATATATATGTAATTATTATAAATTACAAATATATATATGTGTGTGTGTGTGTTTTTTCCTTCAATTAATTTATTTATTTATATATTTGTTGTCTTCGTAGGTATTTGAGCGAGCTGACGTCGAGAATAGAAGCGAAGAAAGCCCAGTTAAACAATTTGGAATCTCAACGATCAGAAGCCAACAGTATGGCCACTAAGGACGCCAGAAGTCTCGAGAGACAAAAGTTAGGACATTTGAAGCGATTGGAAGAGGTAAGAAAAGGCAAATTTTAATTTGGTAACTTCTTTTTTTTTTTTGTCCAAAATAACAAAATAATAATAATAATAATAATAAGTAAATAAATGAAGAAGTATCTATCGATTTATAACACGTATACGTGGCGATTGTATTATTTCAGGGTAGGAACAGATTGCGAACCATCAACGACGAACTCGAAAATTTGGCACAAAATTCTTGCGAGAATTGCGAGGAGAAACGATCGCCTAGCAGGGAAGATTTCGACAGAATCTCCAGAGTCACCATTGACTCTCCCATAGTAAATAATCAGGGCAGCTTAGGTAGGAAGACCATAGAGTCCCTCAAGGAAATTGAGAGAAATCGACAGCTACATTTAGCGAAACAAGGTCCAACAATTACTTATAGATTGCATGAGAATCGTTTAAAAAATAATAATACAAAAATAAAAATAAAAATGGCAGAAAGAAAATAGAAAAAAGAAAGAGAGAGAGAGAGAGAGGGAGATTCGTTTGTACTTTGAACGAATTAATAAATCGATGAAACAATTTAACAGGTAGCCAAGTGATTTCCGAAGAAAGGAGAAGAGTGGAGGAACTTAAGAGGCGTGTACAGGACGAAGTACGTTCCCAATGGGAGGAAAGAAAAATGAATTGTGCCTCGTTCAATAGCGTTGAATCGGGCGAGGAATCATCGAGCTATTCGACCGGCTTGACGGAAAGGTAGGTCACCCTCTTTTATTCATTCCTAATCTTTCGTAAACTTAAACAAATAAAATGTTAAATCTTACATCGAATTTCGATCGTGTAAATCAAATATTTGAAAAACAAAAAAGAAAAAAAAGAAGAAGGAAAGAAATAGATAACGAAAAGAAAAGGGTCGGGTCTGGATCGTCTGTACATTTCGACATCGTGCTTTCAAAAAAAAAAAAAAATAATAATAATTTCTAAGTAAATGCGCGAATGAATTAAAAAAAAAAAAAAAGGAAAAAAGAAGAAAAGAAATGAACAAATATTTGATATTACAAGGAGGACGACGACGACGACGACGACGACATAGATGAACGCGTGTATTGTTTGCCATGGTTCGACACGAAAATTTTTCGACGACGAGGGAGGGGAGGGTGAAGGGAGAGAGAGAGAGAGAGAGAGAGAGAGAGAGAGAGAGAGAGAGAGACCCTTCGTTGGAATCTTATTAAATATTCCACGTACGTTTGTCGATCATCCGTATAACGGATCCTCCCAGACATCCGTGACAGACCACCACTTTACGAATCGTTTCTTACTTTAGTAAGGCTCGAGCACTGGATACGGGAAGGTTGTGTTGTTCTTTCATATTCGTAAAAGCGTTTTTTTTTTATTTTTTTTCTTTTTTCGAGCGTGTTCTTATCGATGGATTTTCAAGTGGCAATCGTCGGTGGATCATTTTAAATAACAAGTACGATATCTCGAGAGAAGGATGATCCGTAAACGAGTGGTTGGTGTGGAAGGAGGGAAAGGAAAATAGCCAAATATTCGGATGGATGATCGATGAAGGAAGAAGAGGAGGGTTTTTTTTTTTTTTTCAAGGAACGCGAATAAAATTCGGCTTACTTTGTACGGAGATAGGCAAGGTTGAACGAGTTAAAACGATTAACTTAGTGGATGATTCGTTGTCAACGCGACAACAACAACAACAACAACAACGATAAATTATTTGGCATTCTATTCAGATAGACAGAGAGTGTTCAACGAGTTCGTCGAAGTCCACAGAAGAAGAAGAAGAAGAAGGAGGAGGAGGAAGAAAAAAAAATCAAATGATCAAAGAATTTTGTCATAACGTAATCGCGATACGGATTATGACGAAGTAGGAGGTTCCTTTTTATATAATTTTTTTTTTCTTTTTCTTCTTTTTTTTTTCGGAGTCGCGAGTAAACGTGGAAGAGCCGATTTGATGGTTGAAAATTCACGTGGAAGTGAAACCGATTGAACCGTTTACGATCACGATGACGAGCATGATTGCTCCCGACAATAAAACGTTTTAGCGGGCCTCTTAAACTGTCTCTCTCTCTCTCTCTTTCTCTCTTTCTCTCTCGTTCGCTCACGTACACGCACACGTACACGTATAAGACCTGTCGGTCTCGTTCGATGTGTGTTTGCCATGGTTTTTATGTATATGTATTAACGAGTACTAACATTGCTACCCGAAGTGGGGCGTTATCACATACGCGATACGATATCTCTCTCTCCTAACTCTCGCTGTCTTTCCACGGCTCGTCTCGACGTTTTAACATCAACGCGTTTGATACATCCGTTTTCGATTCGATACACACGAATACACTATATTAAAACCGGTATATCAGTAACAATAAATTACGAAAGATAATAATAATAATAATAATAATAATAAATAATAATAATAATATTATATCCAGTCGAATTGTATCGATGGGGTTAAATTAACAAAATATATTTTCTACCGCGAAGATCTTTATTTCGATTCGTTTTTAGTGTCGCATTAAACGTATATTCGAGATTGTTGGTCGGATCGATCATTTTATTCTCGGCGAATTACTTTCATATACTTTAACGTATTGAGGAGACCTTCTTAACGAGATTTATATATATATATGTATATGTATGTATGTATATATGTATATGTATATATATATATATATTTGTTGTTTTGTTTGTTTAATCGATTGATTTTCATCCTAATAAATTAATAAATTTATTCGTAAAGAAAAAAAAAAGGATTAATAAACGAACAAAATTGAAGATATATATATATATATAAATATATACGTATAAGTGAAATGGTTGGATTTTGGCAAGAAAGATCAAGAGTCTCGTTGATGGTTTATTATCAGTGGATTTTGAGAGATAAACTCTGACGAAAAAGTGTATGTTATAAGAAAAGAAAGTAAATAAAGAAAGAAATATAAAAGAAGAAGAAGAAGAAGAAGTTTCTGTATGATGCTCGAAGATGAACGGAAGAAACGTGGGCGAAACGATCTTGAACGAGGCTAGGCTGAGAGGGTGCAATCTGATCACTTTTTTAACGAGCAATCGTTATTACCTTACCACTAAGGATTGGCTTTGTGAAAACTGTTATAATCCATTGGAAAATCGAACTCGCGATATCTGCAGGCGTTGTCTGTGAGTTAAATGCTATTTCTCATTTTCAATAATAATTTATATATTATATATATATATATATATTTCGGAACAAAAAAAAATATATATATATATACATAACAATCATTAAAATATTTGTATCATAGTAAGTTTACTTCTTCTCTCTCTCTCTCTCTCTTTTTGTTTTTATTATTTATTTTTGATCGATTCAACGAACGTTGATTTGATTTCCTTAAATTATTTCTCTCTAAATACCATCCTTCCAAATCGCTCGATTAATTTTTATTTTTATTCATTATCTCATAATTTATATATAAATATAAATATAAAATATATATAAAAGAGATAAAGTATAAAACATATACGTGTATATTTCTATCGATAAAAAAAAAAAAATAAATAAAAACTATAGTCAGTCGTCGCATTCCACGAATATTTCTTAAAGGAGATAGAAGGACGGTAATAGTGTGCCTCCGGGACACAACCACCACCACCACAACCACCACCAGCGATGTTCGTATATGTATGTGTGTGTGTGTGTGTGTGTTTGTGTGTGTGTGTGTGTGTGTGTGTTGGTTGGGCGACCTTGAAAGAAAGTCGCAGAAACGAGGGAAAATCAAGGATGACGGCATATTATAGTAGTACGAGATGCGAAGGAGTGCCGCCGTTTCGCTCGTTGTTCACAAACACACATTGTACGAAGGAGGTGGATGGAGGATAGAGGATGGAGGATGGAGGTGGAGGTGGAGGAGGAGGAGGAGGAGGAGGAATCAAACGCTTATGCGCCGGCAGTGTTGTGTTGTGTTGTGGTGTGGTGTGGTGTGGTGTGGCACTCTGTCGAACCGGTCGACCAAGTCACTTTGTGCTTGTTAGGTTTTAATAATACCTGCCCGTGACTCTATAGGCCTCCTCGTCGTCGTCTTCGTCGTCTTCGTCGTCGTCTTCGTCGTCGTCTTCGTCGTCGTCTTCGTCGTCGTCAGTAGTCTCGCCGGTCACGAGTAGAGAAGAGTCAGAGAGTCGTCCCCCGGTACGTTTTTTTCCTATGCAAACCGGCTAAAGTTCACGCTAGTAGTAGAGAGAAGCAGCAACGATCTTCTCTCCTCTCTCTATCTCTCTCTCTCTCGTCTACGTACGTACGTACACACGTAAAACTTCTTCGAAGGTAAACCGAGAGCTCTCTCTTCTCTCAGTCTCGTTCGCTAAGAACAGAACACGAAGTAAACGCGATATATATGTATATATATATATATATATTTATATATATAATAAACTTTATCTTAATTTCATTATTGTTTACATATATATATATATATATATATATCCTATTTTGTGTGTTGGACGCGTGGAGAACGCACGTCGATTTAAAATTTTCCTTCGAATTTTTATTTAGAACTACGGACAACAACACAATCGTCACGATCCATTTTTTCCACGGACCCGAAGAAAAAAAAATGTATATATATATATATATATATATATATATATATATATATACGCAATAAGAATAGAAGTAATTGAGCCAGCTTCCCCGTCTTCGTCCTACCCATCGATCGTTTCGAAAAAAGTGATCGTCGATAAAGATCGATCGATCGATCGTTCGTTCGTTTAATTTTCTTCCTCTTGTTTTCTTTTTTTTTTTTTTTTTTCTTTTCTTCGTGTACATACACGTATATGTATTTTCGACGTCTACCACTTTTTATTTGTCTTTTTTTCTCCTTCTTCTTTCTTTTACCAGTGGAAGCGGCAGTAGCGACGGAGCGGACGGCGGAACCGTCGAGAAATTATCACCGAGCAAACTTTCGGAACTCACGTCGCCCAGTCCAGGACCGTCCAATAACTCTTACAGTTTGCTTCAAAATGATAACGTGAGTACACAAATACCTCTTGATCACCGAATCCCTTTGCTCGTTAACGTCACTCCGTTTTCCTTTTGCGACGAATTCGATTGGATAAAAATAAAAGGACTTGGTCGAAAGTTAAGCCGTGATGGATCGATCGTATTATCGAACCGGAACGATTTTTTGTTGTTGTTGTTATATTATAAAATTGTGATTAGGATCGTCGATAAAATGTCATAAAGATTGGCTACTTGAAATCAAAGCTTTCGTATCTACGGTGGGGCCGAGTCAATGATATAATCATTGACGATATCTTTCGTAGACTGCATTTATTTTTATTTTTTTTATTTTTTTCAAGTCAATTACGAAACGCGACACGCGATTTTAATTAATTCGTCGTTAATTGCCTGGTACTAATCGTTGGTTCGTTAGAAGATCGATTACGTGTGTTAAGAGAGAAAGTCTCTCTCTCTCTCTCTCTCTAACGTCGCTAAGAGTATTTTTGGAATTGCACTAACGCACGAGGAATAACGTTGGACGTTTTAAAACGATCGAGACAAGTAAATGCAGCTTGGAAAACTACATCATGACCTAATTAATAGCTATTGCTCTGCCACATTTGCTCGTTGCGTAAGATCTTTTTCGATCGTACGAACGCGCGGCGCGTCTTTTCTATTGTAAGGACAAAGTTGACGCTAAATGTTTACAATGCAATCATCGTTTCGTCTATCGGAGTTTCTTCAATTCTTCAACCTTGACGAATGAATTATAAACAGTTTTCTTCTTACTTGATTTTTCTTCTTTTTGTTTTTTTTTTTTTTTTACAACCGGCATTCGCTCCTCGAGATGTTAATCCTTTTAATTGATTTTAAATTTAATAATTTTTTTTTCAAATTACTCTTTCTTTCCCTTCCTTTATTTTTATTTTTATTTATTTATTTTCTTTTTTAATTAAAATCGATTTATCGATCTTCACTTTCAATGCGATTTTTCAGTGAAAGCTTTAATCTTTTCTTTTCTTGTTTTCTTTCATTAATTTCGCATTTAGTCGTACAATCGATGAAACAATCCTTCGCGAAATTGAAACACTTTTACTAAGTCCGTTCTAAATATAATATTGCTAAATCCGGATCCATAGATCCTATTGGCTAAAGATAAATTTTAATCGTGTCGGGTTTACATTTGCGAAGCAACGATAAAGATAATAGTAAATCTCTTAACGATAAAACCGTTTTTGTTTTTTTTTTCTTCAGATTCTTGCATAAATCATCGTGTTCTTTATTAATTTCGTACATTTCTTTATTCAACTGAAGAATTTTGAGAAGAAAAAACAATTTACAGACGTCGATAGAAAACCTGATTATAATTTTCTTACGTACTTGTAAAACGTTTAGCCTATCGCCAGGGGCACAATATATATTTTTTTTGGGTAAAATTAGTTCAACAATATCGTCGCTAGATAGCGCTGTAAAAGGAACCATTGTCTTTAATACGCGCGTGTACGAATAGTTGCCTGTAGTTAGGGGTGTTTATAAAATTAGTTTTTCTTTTTTCACATTATATTCATTAATAATTTTAATATTATAATTAATAAAATAACTACCGGATCTCTCACAAGTACGCATTTTAATAATAAGAAGAAAACTGTTCGATTTTATTATGCTGCAAATAAAAATGCAATAAGATTTTACGCTTAATAAATAATAACGAAGGGTGAACTACTGAATGTTAAATTAAATAAGGAACTCTTACTTAACGGTCTAACCAAGGATGAACACTTACAATTATTATCCAAATAAGAGAAGGAAAAGAGAAAAAGAGAGAGGGAGAGAGAGAGATTAAATGTCGCAAGTAGTAGACATTCTGGGACAAACGTTTTCATCGTTTCGTGAGAAGTAACTTGCGTTACACGTGTTTCTTTTGAGCAAATAGTAACTAGGCCACGGTTGTAATAACGGGGTGCTTTTCGAGCTCTGAACCAAACAACCGAACCGGGGCGCATTAAAGATTAAAACTCTTCGAGAAATGTAATGAAAGAGTCAAAACAAAGAGAGATAGAGGAGGAGAGGAAAATTAAAAAATATCTCTTCATAAAAATATTCTATTAAATGTTTAAATGTATTAAATATTTTTAACGATATACACATATACATATATTTACTAGAGATTTATGCAGATAACCTTTAACGAAAGAATATTTAAAAAAATTCGATATAACAATGAAACGTCGAAGTAGTAACGAGAAAATACGAGGAATAGATCCAATTGTCTATATTTAAATGGAATTTCGAATTTGAAGGGAATTTTCTTAGAATTTCATTCGAATGCTTGGTTTACTTGGTACTATTCATGGAATGCATTACTCTTTCTCTCTCTCTCTCTCTCTCTCTCTCTTTCTCTCTCTCTTCTCTTCTATCTCCTCTCTATCTCTTTTTTGAATGCTGCGTAATAAAACGAGTAAACTGTTCTAGAAATCGTTTGTTTTAGCGAGAAAATGCTTATTCTATGGAACGTCCACATAAAGAAACTATCGTTAAATTTTGCAAGGACGAAAATCGAAATATAGAGAAAGATATATATATTTATATATGTGGGAGAGAGAGAGAGAGAGAGAGAGAGAGAGGGTGGGAGGGTGGGAGGAGGACAAATGTTTAACGCGGAGATTGTCGAAGATATTTTCTGTCTCTGACATAAACGGCAGTTTCGATTTTGCTCTCGTTTTGTCTCCTCGTTTCATCGACCATCGTCTCGAATCTTTGCTTTTCAATCGTCAAAATTTATACCAATTAGAAAAAATAATACTTTAACTTTCGTAAGGAAAAAGGAAAAGAAAATTGAATCAAATCAAATCAAATCAAATCAAATCAAATCGAGTCAAATCGAGTCAAATTGAAATGTCTCTCATGTGGATGAATTATTTTCAAAGAGAAGTTAAAAGGAATAAATTTACACGAAATAATCCCGTAAGTCGATAACAAAATCATCCTCTTACGATCACAGGTCCTCTGTTATTATTTTATTACAATTATTTTTTTTCTTTTTTATTTGTTCTTTTTTACTCTCATCAAACCATAATGTCATACTAGCGATCGAAGTGCTCTTCCATTTTTCTTCTTTCGTTTGTTTTTTTTTTTTCTTTCGTTTCCTTTTTCTTTCTTATTTTTAAATCACGTCCGAAAATATAAGTGAAACGGAAAGAAGAAGTACTAGTACTACTTGTGTAAAAAATATATCGCAGTTATTGGGTTTCCGTGTATCGTCAAAGTTTATTAACGGGGTCCTCTGTACGAAGTGTGAGAAATTACGAGTAGCAGGGAGCATTTTCCTTTGTATGGTTCACTCGGGGACCCACCTCATTAAGCAATTTTCCCTCATTGACTGCCCTTACGCGAAGTCACGCTCTCTCTCTCTCTCTCTCTCTCTCTCTCTCTCTCTCTCTCTCTCTTTTCCTCTTCCACTCGAGTATTACGCTTGAAACGCATGAAATACTTCAACGAACGCTATGAACGTGACTTTTTACACGATTAAGTTCACAATTTTCACGTTGTATCGTTAATCGTATCTAACAATAAAATTTTAAATAACCGGAACAGATTTGAGTATAAAAATTAATCAATTATTGTTTTCTCTAACGCGACCTTTTAATATGCATTATTATTTGAGGATGTTAATCGTAAAAATAAGTCATATGTCTTGTGATAAATAAACTGTTATATGAAATCAATTAATTAACTAATAACACAATAAGTGACGCACGCACAAAAAAAAATATATATATATATATATATACAGATAGATATACGCAAACATTCTTTTTATTCTCTATAATATATTAAAATCAATTGAAGAGAATCATTCCTAAATTATTGAATAAATACGATTAATATAACATTCTCGGTATTTATTCTCGTAGATCGTTCGTTGTTAACAATTTATAAATTTTTAATAGATCTAGAAATTTTAATCTCTTGAGGATTACATTATACATACATATATATAAACCTTCTGACCTATCGCACGCATACATTACCGAAGGAATAACTACTATTATATGTTTCTTTTCTTTTTATTTATTTCTTTTTTTTTTTTCACATAGATGAGAGATGATAGGAGAACGTCGATGGAAGGGGAAAGGCTCAGTAACAACAGTGGTGGTATCGTTGACGGAAACGGAAGCCGACCTCTTTCACAGATCTCCAGTGAAATGGATACTATCGGGCCACTTCAACCTGTCAAACATCGAGAAAAGGCTAAACTACAGGTTAATTAATCAATTTTTAAGATTCTTCTTCTTCATCTTTTTTTTTTTTTTAATATTAAAATCGTTGGAAGCAACGATCGCCGGATCGAAAGAAAAATTATTGTCGATTTGTTAACAAGTATATACATGTGTATGTACAGGAACAATAAAGGACAAAACTTTTTCGATCCTCGGTTATCGTTCTATCGGCGTATCGACATTTGATTGATAAAAACGATTAATTTTTATTAACCCTCCCCCCACCCCTCTTATATATGTATATATAACAGAGGCCGCTAACGAGATATCTACCTATAAAATCGGAGTCCTTGGATCTAAGGCATCACATTGAGACCGCCGGTCATCAGTTACAACTGATCGATGATGTCACGGTTAATACAACCAGTTGCAGTGGTTATCTTTCAAAGATGAGTAAAAAGTTTCATCATTGGAACAAACGATGGTTCGTTTTCGATCGTAAGAGGAAGACCCTGACGTATTACAGTGACAGCGGCTCGAAAAAAGCACGCGGAGTTATTTACTTTCAGGTACGAATACGTATAAACAAACATTTACGATTACGATTACAATGATTATGATCGATCGATATTTTTATTACTATTATTATTATTATTATTATTATTATTATTAATTATTAATTATTATATCATAACAAAATGGGCAATGTTATGTATCGAAATAATTTTCTTTCTTTTTTTTTTCTTTTATTTTTTATGCAATCGACTTTATCCAGTCGATAGAAGAGGTCTATGTTGATCACATGAACACAGTTAAGTCGCCACAACCGTCGTTGACCTTCATCATAAAAACCTCCTCGAGATTGTATCACCTGATGGCACCTAGTCCAGAAGCAATGAGAGTTTGGGTCGACGTCGTATTCACAGGGGCCGAAGGATATCACGAATTCGATCATGGCGTTTGAGGGTTGGGATGGGGGGAGGGAGAGAAGAACGATGGACCCGTGGAAAGAAGAAACGCTTGTAACGATTGATTTGCATTTTTGAAGGGGCAGGGAGGGGGGAAAGAAAAATAGGAAGAATAGAAAAATTAGAACCAATGAAAAAAAGATCTCTCGGCGGTAACACCCTCGATCCTTTCGATATTCGGATGATATTGAAATACGTGAGAGGGGGAGGAAAGGAAAATAAATAAATAATATAAAAAAAAAAAGGAAAAGAAAAAAGAAGGAAATACGTGCCCCGTCGAAGGTACGACGGTGTTGTTTTTTTTTTTTTTTTTTGAGGATAAGTCGAAAGGATTTTGTTAAGAATTGCGTCCTTTTGTGTTTATCATAAGTTTAACGATTATAAACGAAAGTATACGAGTGAAAAGTACATTTGAATTGGTCGAAAGGGAAGGATTATAAATAAAATTTAAAGATAAGCCTATTCTCGAATGATGTTTTTTTTTTGTTTTTTATTATTATTATTATTATTATTATTATTATTATTATTATTATTATTATTATTATTATTATGAGGTCAGTCGCCGCCGAGAACCGAGTTTTACGGCGGCTTAATGATCACAAAACAACGTACGCGTACTTTTCTACGATCATTTCGTACGGACGAAATATTCTTCATTATTGCCATAATCAGCAACAGTTTTTTTTTTTTTTTTTTTCTTTTAAGCATGATTTTTAGGATTACTAGCAGCTTTTATGCGATCGAGTGAGTCGATGTATTGTTTGTTTTCTTTTTCTTTTTTTCTCTCCTCTTCGTCATTCGTTTAATCGCACGTTCGATACAACTTTAAAATTCACATTGGCTTGTTGTTTATCGTCTGTAAGATAAGTATGTAAGAAAAAAATAAAAAAAAAAAAGAAAAAAAAGAAAAAACGAAAATGAGAGAGAGAACTTTGCCGTTAATGCCGATTTATTTAAAAGAAAAAAAAATAGAAAAGAAAGAGAAAGAAAGAAAGAAAATAAAAGAAGGAAAGATTTTCATGGCCACTATATAATAATAATCCGTTTTATGCGCAAGTATTACTCATTAATTATGCAAGTATATAAATATAGTAGAAGTTCATACTATTTAAACGAGAATAAGCGTTTATTAGGGTCTCGTAGACTTTCTAGGCATTTTTAATCTAGTCTTCCAGGGTAGAAAACATAGGAGGATACACGCCTGTACTGACCTTTTATTATTATTATTATTATTATTATTATTATTATTATTATTATTACTACTATTATTATTGCTATTATTATTATTATTATTATTAATTTTTTTTTTTTTTAATAAATATTCAGTATAAGAAAATATCCAATTTTGATGAACATTGTATATATAACCATACATCGCTTTCGAGATACTTCGATATATAACATTATTGCCACAGGTCAAAAATATATTTCATATCATTTAAATATTAAATTCGCGAATATACACATTTGTTATATTAATAAAAATGCATCCTCTCTCTCTCTCTCTCTCTCTCTCTCTCTCACTCTCTCTATCTATCTCTCTCTCTCTCTCTCTCGAAGTAAATGAAAAACTTTTTTTTACTTGAAACTGATTGAGATCTTCCCTTTATATCGTCGATTTATACTTTTTTAACATAGAGATAGTAAAAAAGTATATCACTTTGATATATAAGACGCTATAATAAATACCAAGTGTTCAATTTCATTCGAAAATTATTCTCAATTAATTAATTGCTAATCAAACTTGGTGTATTTGTTACGTGAATCTATAAGAAATTAGTTATATATATATATATATATAGGAATGTACGAACTTTAGTACGTATATTATATAAGGTATAATAGACGAACGACTGTGTACAAGTTTTCTTGAGAACACTTTTATTACGAGTTTGCTATAAAGAAGAAAAAAAAAATTGTCGCCCTTTCTTTTTTTGTTTTTCATTCTCTTTCTTTTTCTTTCCCTTTTAATTCTCTTATTATTATTTTCCTTTTTTTTTTCTTTTTGCCATCAGGACAGGCTACCCGTAAGAATTTTATACATGGTAAATAGTGCCCTTATATTAAACATCATTAAGTAAATTAACATAATTTATCGACAATGTATTAAATATTGCATATTTGTATTTTTGGATATATTTAAGAATATGCGATTGTGTTCAATATTATCTAAACGATATATAAGTATTCTAAGATCTTAAAAAAAAAGAAAAAAAGAAAAAAAAAAAATATATATATATATATATGAATTTTCTATACTCTCTTTTCTCAACAAAACCTATTTGTAATATACCATTAGAAAATATAGAAATACAATTCTTTTTTTAAGTACTTTGATATATTTTACTTCGATAAAATAATGAAGAATTTTTCTTACGTATGACTTAAAGTAACGTAGGAAAAAGAGAACACAGAAACGATCTGACAATTAAAACTGTAACGAGAAATAAATAAAATTCGAGGTCTTTCATTGAAATCTTACATTTAGTAATTTACTAATGTTGCCTATCGCCAGGGGACGCGCTTCCAAAATTAATTACAACATTTCGACGCTAGATGGCGCTTAAATCGAACGCTCGATCATTGATACAATATACCGAAGATCTACATCGATCTATATTAAAGTACATCAATGAGATTAGAAAAATCAATTACAAGGATGATATCCGAAGAAGCTACTAATTGCTTCGTGATTTATTTATATAATCATAAATATTTTACTGATATCAAATAGATAGTACTCGGCGATATAAAATTTATCTGTCTAATGAAAAAGAAAAAATCTATATAATTTCGATGAATTATCATTGATCACGCATCATCTTCGTGTCATTTCCTATTTGTACTATCTTCATGTTTAATAGCAATGAAGAAAATGTGATACTAGAGTGAAATATATTAAAAGAACTTTTAAGCGAAGCATTATCATATGTACAAGATAAGTAGCAAACTTTCGAATTAATTAACGAATATTAATATAATTAATAATCGAATAATTAACGAAAAATTCTCGATTACATATTGCCCTTTTTTTCTTTGCGTTTACTCACACAAATGATTTGTTTTTCTTTTCTTTTCTTTTCTTTCTTTTGTGTACCTAATATTTACACAGAAAGCATCGTCAAAATTGTAAATATTGTTGGACATATCATCGTCTGTTAATTGAAGTATTCAAAATATCATGTGTTTTAAATATTATAACACGAGCTTTTAAGTATTTTTATCCAATGTCCATTGTCGTTGGGTTTGTTGTCTTTTTCTTTTTCTATTTTTTCTTTTTCTTTTTTTTTTCTTCTTCACGGAAGGCAACGTTTCAAACGCGATTGCGTCTCATTTTTCCCGAGAATTTCGATCATTTCGATTACACCTGGTCCAATCTAAAATAAAAAAGAAATCTTCGTTACTATGTACATTTCTATTATATTATATCATGGAGATGGTATAGCAAATAATATACCTCTAAACCGCTAAGAACTATGCGTAACGTTTTCATCAAATTAGGAAACGAAACGCCATTCTTCTCGGCGAGTTCTTTTAAATATAAATTCGATATATCCTTTGACAAAGCATTCTCATCGGTCTCAGTTAATTTCTCGTCCAAAGTTTTAATGGCATCTGCAATTATTAATGACATTAGCCAACCGATAAGATGATTTTACAAATACTGCTACATTCGATACTAGCTTTAACATCATACCTATACATTTAGATGAAATAATGTCGGGAAGAGAAATTGGTATAACCCATATAAACGCAAAATCGGGTTTTACGAGATCGCTTAACTTATTGATCCTATTCTGTGCCCATTTCAATGTTGTTATAATGTAATTTTCATCTAATTTAAGTATTTTATCTTCGCTGAAAAAAAAAAAAAAAAAAAAACAAAATAGAAATTGAAATTATTAATACGTTGACAGAGAGCAGGATAATGAGGTTTGTTCTAAATGATAATGCTTGATTTTATAATCAACAGGAAAGGGAACGTACCAATTTGGAAATGCTTCTTTTACTATCTTTGTTACTCTTTCAACCAAAAATTTATGATTATTTTGATTGCTTAATAACCGAGATATTTCCAACTTATTAAGTTCTAATAATTTTTCGGGTGCTAATTTCGAAGAATTTCCATTTATCCTTTTAATATCGAACTAAAAAAGAAAAAAATGCATGATACATGTGAACATGAAAAAAAAATATATGTATATACATATATATTAATACTATAAGATTAATAGAAAATAAAAATATATTGACCTTTTTAATCAAATGTTCATAAGTATATATTTCAACATCTGAATTTCTTATGAAACCACCACCAGCCTGAGTAACATAATTTAATAATGCCAATGGAAAAATATTAGAATTTCGGAATGAATCAACTCTTACACCATCTTGTCGTTTGGATAATTTGGAACCATCGCTGTTTAATATTAAAGGTAAATGGCCATAAATAGGTGGCTTCCAACCAAATGCTCTGAAATGAAAAAAAGAAAAAAAAAATTAATCTATCGATCAATTACCCTATTGTAAATTTAATATCTTTTATAAAAAGAATATTAAGTTTAAATATATTCTTACTTATAAAGCATTAAATGTTTAGGGGTAGATATTTGCCACTCTACTCCTCTTAGAACATGAGAGATTTTCATGTAATGATCGTCAACGACATTTGCGAAATGATAAGTAGGAAAACCATCAGTTTTCATGATTACAGGATCACCTTCAACCTGTGTAATATCGTGAGCTACATGACCATAAATCAGATCGTCGAATGCTTCTATATCCGATGATAGCTAAATGATATTAATAGAATGTTAATAAAATTTCATTAAAAAAATAAGGGATTACACAATTGTCCTGAATGTACCTTAAATCGAATACAATATGGTACACCACTCATTAATTTTTCATTGACCTCATCTTCTGTAGCATGTCTACATTTATTGTCATATTTAGGCACGTGTCCATCTCTTATTGCTGCTCTTCTTAATAAATTCATTCTATTCTCTGAGCAAAAACAATAATACGCAGTCTTATTTTCAAGAAGTGTTTTTATATTTTCTCTGGAATTTATATGATTAGAAATGAATATAACAAATAAATACTCTCTATATTTCCTAATATTTTTTCAATATTCTTCGATTATCGAACATCGTACTTATATATTTCAAGTCGTTTAGATTGAAGATAAGGCCCATACGGGCCACCTCTCATCGGATCTTCATCGGATATAATTCCAACCCATATCAAGTCATCGTGCAATTTTTCTATCGCACCAGGTACCGTTCTAGTTTGATCGGTATCCTCTATTCGTAAAATAAACGTGCCATTATTAGCACGTGCAAATAAATAATTGTATAGGGCAGTACGTAAGCCTCCCAAATGTAAGTATCCTATCAAACATATATTACGACATTAAACTTTTACATATTTGCTCATACAATTGATTATAATAAAAATAACGATCCTTGAATTAAATATCGCATGCATAAATAAAATATATTCTAAAGTAAGAATATTTAGCCATATGTTATAGTAACGCGAAAATCCGCATAAAAAAAAAAGAAAAATAAAACTAACCTAATAACAATAATTATATTATCCCATATTATCTAAATCATCTATATGTAACATAATTAAGAATAAAAACGGTATATACCGGTAGGACTCGGAGCAAATCTCACTCTCACTTGTTGAGAACAAAAACGTTTTTGTAAAAACAAAAAATTAACAATTCGAAGTGTACCGCCACACATTTTCTTAATAATGCGAGTGAATCACATAAAATAAAAAGTACGTAACAGTATTAGGAAGCTAGTATACACAATCAAATGATTATTATCCTATATCTTTGATTTGAATAATGCACACAAAACAAAATTAATTATATATATACATATATTTTTTTTAATATCTTTGGAAGAATGATTACACAGGTTACTATACTAAAAGAGTATCTGCGAATCGTAATTACATTATGTGTGTAACGCGATTATTGTTGATAATACAAATATCGCGTTAACTATATATACTATTTCATTTTCTCATGCAAATAATCAATAAATATTAATTATTATTCCAATTATTTCTAATATAATGAACAATTACGTACTTTTATTTCTTTTTATATACAAATTCGTAATAAAATATGATTGGCTAATGTCATTCGTTTGACCGCGTTAAAATCAACCAATCAGAATCGACTTACTTCACACCGTTTTCGTCGCCTTCAGATGTTTCAGCGACAGGTTATGGACAAAATATAAACTACAAACGCAATATAAGACCAATAATAAATAAGAATAAATATGTGTTTATATCACACAAAGCCAACTACTTCGAGATGAAAATTTAACTCTTGTGAAACATTAAACGAAATTTTAATATAACAATTGTACGATTGTTCATTTAAATATTAATTATATTCTATTTCTACATATATACTTTACATTGTTAAAATTTATATATATAATAATTAAAAAGATTAAAGGGTTTCAGAATATTTTAAAAAGCTTTATTTATTATACGTAAACTGTTCCCTAAGAAACACCATTTCTGATAAGATTTTCTTTAAAGAAATTAAAACCATTCTTTGTAACATAATTTAATAACTGTCAAGCTAATACAGCTGCATTTCATTTAATTAAAATATAATTCGCATAAACAATAAATATATTATATATGTAGTTATCGAACGAGGAAGCAGATGGAATGACACTCAAAATTATTTTATTTGTTTTCTTATGTTTTTACCATATGTACATGTAGATGTAAATTACAAGATCAATTTGATTTAGAATTTGACATCCAGTAGCATTGCCATTTCTTAATGTAGTTATTCGTATTCTTCTTGTTAAAATTCTAAATCTTCGATAAATAGGTTAACATGCATTCTCAATCACATATTTATTATTGGTGTCCCATTTTCAAGAGGCTGCCGATTGAATTTGACTTTTCCAACATTGTGGTGCTAATTCATCCAGTCTATGATCTAAGAAGTTAACACAATTTGTTAACTGAGTTACCATAGTTTCTACCGCACGCGTATGAGAAGAAGTCATATTAGGTAAAAATGATTCTACCATCATCACCTGCAAGCATTTACTACTGTTTATCTCAGGTGCAAGTATAATTAGAAAACACTTGAAAAAAAAAAAAGATTTTGTATTATTACCCGTTTCTCTAAATTGGCAAGTTTAGATTTGAAAGCATCTAAATAACCAGGTGGTAAGCTCCGTTCTTCTACAGGACCTGTATTTAGAAATGAAGAAAGAAATGAATTAATATAGTCTTATGCATTCTTGTTTCTTTAAGAGCAAGTAATAATACCACAAACTTACAAAATTGATGTACTCCGACAACATCAATGATAAAAGGCCTGCAAACCATTAATTTTCTCTCAGAAAATGAACATATTGTACATTTCTGATTTATTTTATGCTATTATTAATCTAATTTTTGATAAACCATCAATTTATTATACTTGTCTTTATTGGATCCTCTAAGCAAAGAAGACAATGGTATCAAATTATTATCGTATCTTCTAATTTTTAATACTTTATTATTATCTTTTTCTATACCAGCCCAATAATAAATAGATATCCTTAATTCATCTAACGTTACTCCAGGTACAACAGTAAAACAATTCAAAGTTGTTTGTAATGTATCGTTTTCTGATTCTATAAACAAAAGTAATAATATATGTCAATTAATATAACGATAAATAGTATGTATTTACAAAATGGATATAATTTAATTATATTTAAGAAATATTAATTTTCCTTATCTCTTAACCTTTTTTGTTTAGAGATCATATATTTCTGTGGTTATCTTTTACATAAATATTTATATATATACATACAAAATAATACATATACAATCGTAAACTTACCAATTTGATCGTACCTACGTATCAATATCCACATATTTATTTCACTCACACCCATTTTGTTCCTTTGAAAATATAATAATAAAATAGAGAATGATACGTTGGACGTAAACGGATTAATGTATCAACGAGTTTAATTCATTCATTGATACATTAATTGAAAATATTTACAATACTTTGGAAGATATATAAAAATATTTTTATATATGACAATCTTTAAACTGCTTTGAACTAATAACATATAGTAAAAATTTCAAGAGCGGAAACTAAATTCTAGCTTTTATCTAATTTACATGAAACACGATTTTCTTTTATATCGTATCCCGTGATACGAGGAAACGTCCGAAAATCAATATTATGAACGAAAATCCAGGAAATTTCGAAAATATTCTATCTACGTATATTTTTATATATTTCATGCGAGTATGAAAATGTTCATATATATATATACACACACACACACACACATTTCTCTTTATTCATATATGTCTCTCTGCGTGTGCGCGTGTGTGTGTGTCTACATAATTTCTTTTTTATCGTCAAACCTTTTTTTTCCTTTAAGAAAATTTTTCTTAAAAGCACTTCGCCATTGATTCTCGTCTAAAAAGCTATTGGATCTAAATAATTTAGAGAACAAGGGTCTGATGTAAGTCGTCAGATTGGATAAATTATGAAAGTGACTAATTAAGCTGGATTCTCCATACTTAAAATGTCGTTTCGAATTTGTAACATACTTTCGAAATAATATATTTCACGTCATTACAAAATTCTAATTATCGATGAAATGAAAAAACACTTTAATATTCAAATTCAAATGAGATATCTTCTTTAAGGGAAAATGGTTGTACTTGTTGAATTTCATTTTTTTTTTTTTCTAATCTTATCTAGATTATTTAGATCGACTGGTTCGCCTCCCTAACTGGAAAGACCCTCTGCACCCTTTCTGTACACCCTTCCACACAAGCAGTAAAGATCGACGAAACAACCCCTTAGGCGCCTCACGCAAACCCTCCCATGTAATGGCAATGACTTTGACTCGCGATTAATCGACTTTAATATTCTTCCAAAAAAAACAAGTTCTCATTTTTCGATTTAAATTGAAAAATTTTGTTGATTTTGCAACATTCGTTAGAACATACAATTACATATTTACATCTGCTGAATTATTAATTTATTTCCATTGTCGAAAATTGTTATTAAAAATATATATGTGTATATTATACACGATTTTCAAACGCACGAAACCATTTTAAATCTACCGCCAATTGCGCGTCATATTTGATTTATTTGTATCCTTATGAAGGAAGTGGTCGTACACAAAATTTGAAGAAAATTGTAATTAGAGATACTATGATTAAAGGTTAAACTTTAAGATGGTACGTCGAATAGATTAAATTATCATTCGTATCAAAATTATTTTGTTTTAATTCATTATATCGTACTATGGTAAAGAAACGAGTGGAGTGAATTTTTGCAAATTTTTTTGACAAATTTATATCTTTTGCTTATTTTGCTTTTGCAATATTCGATATATTTTCTTAAATTTTTTAAATAAAATATATATATATATCTTTCTTTTCCTTTCTTTTTTTATTTATTTTGTAAAATGACTGTGTCAAAATGACGTCAGAGAAAATGGACGTGTCTACAGCCACTTCCGAATTCGAGATGTCGCGATTCACAGCGTCGACTAATATCCGGCCACGTTAAAATAGATTATTTGAAGTAAATTTTGTCAGGGAGTCGACTATTCCGTCGCAAATACGATTTAATAGGTGTATCGTAGTGAGTTGAAGGTGCGCGTAAATGTACGTTTAATAATATTTAGATAAATTAAATGAAACGAAGAATGGATTACTGGTCAACATGGATGCTTATCGTTTCAATACTATTTCATACTATTTTACTTACGGGTGGCGTCGAGTTAAGCTTCGAATTGTCCGATAATGCAAAGGAATGTTTTTATCAAGAGATCGAAAAGAATGTTTCCTCGACACTTGAATTTCAGGTATGCGTATGCCCGTTTCCCCCCCCCCCCTTTCCAATTGAAATTACTCCTTTTTATAATTTTCATACGTTATGTATGTTTGAAACTTACGTAAGATAAATCAACGTTTAACAACATTCTATGATAAGCATGAGTTGTAGATTTACTCGATGGAATAAACATATTTATCGATAATATCAATTCGTTTTATATTGTATATTAGGTTGTGACAGGAGGCCAATACGACGTAGATGTTACGTTAGAGGCACCCAATAAAGAAATCATTTATAAACAAGTGAAAACGCAATTTGATTCTTATCCTTTCGTACCGACTATGTCAGGAGTATATAAAGTATGCTTTAGTAATGAATTTTCAACGTTCTCCCACAAGCTTGTATATATGGATTTCCAAGTTGGAAATGAATTACCGCTTCCAGGTCTTGGAGAACACGTCACTGTTATGACTCAAGTAGGTACAAGAACGTCGTTTAAATCATTGGGACGGATAAGACGTAACAAATACAATTATTTTATCGTTCCTCTTTAGATGGAATCATCTGCTCAAGTAATCCACGAAAATCTAAATAATATTCTTGATTACCAAACGCATCATCGATTGAGAGAAGCTCAAGGGCGCAAGAGAGCTGAAGATTTGAACGAACGGGTCTTATGGTGGTCCATGACTGAAACCTTAGCTATTCTATTTGTCTCTATAGGACAAGTGTATTTCCTCAAGAATCTTTTCAGAGACGGGAAACCTTACCAAAGGCTTTAGCAAAATTGAAGAAACTTTTATTCTTGGCTGCAATAAAAAGGCAACATATCCATCTAAATAATCTGGTCAGTGGTGATACACACTCGAGAACTTTGGATGTTGTCATGATTGTTAGTGGAATACAGATTATCGTGATGTGTCTTTTCTACATTTATTGCCAAAGTTAAAGATTTGGCAAGGCAAAGGAAAGAATACAACATGAAAAGTATATATATATATATTTCTTTTTTTTTTTTTTTTGTACATTTCGAAAGAGGACAACTGTGAGATACAAGCGTCCTTAGCACATTAATTTATGAAATACGGAACATTTTCTCGTGGGTGTGGTTAGAACTATGAGCTGTCAAAGAAGAAGGTGCAAGTGTTTGGAATGCCATACATTTTAGCACTGTAAAACTCCTAAGTTGTAGTTATACTGACTTAAAAGGTACAAGAGACACTGATGTACTCTATCAAGTTTGTCGTAATGTGAATGTGTAAAATAATAAATTAAAATGTTTGGGCGTGAATCGTTCTTGTAAAAGTATAAACCTTTTACCTTTGTAAGATCATTATATAATAGATTCATAAAAAGACTACAAAGATAATACAAATTTAGCTACTAATTTATCAATATCTATTCTGCAGTTCACACAATGTTTATTTTTTTTCTTGTTTTTTTTTTTCTTTTTTAACAAAATACCTATAAATTAATAATACTAATAAGACGGCAAAGTGTGTCAAGGTATCGGTGGTGTAATTAAAACTGATGATTTAGCATATGGATTTTGCCAACCACAAAAAGGATAAGTGCCTAAGAATTAAGAAATGAGAAATAATTATAAAGAATAGTATATAATTTAACGATAGCGGAAGATAGCTAACCAACAAGAACAGGATAAAATGGTGGTGGACTGCATAGAACTGGTGGAGTTGGTAAAACGTTACGTGCTTCATATTTCAATCCACCGAATCTTACAGAGGTAGTAATTTTAGGTTTGACTTTACAAGGCGAACCAAATTTTGGTGGACATTGAATCCATGGTGAATATTGTCTCCAAATAGTACACGGTGAACAAGGAGAATAAGGAGTACATGGCATGCATACTGAACTATGGTAAAGAAAAAAAAAAAAAAAAAGACAAAACATTGTAACGAAAATAAAAAAAATATCGTTAAATTCTTAACGTGTAGACTCACCAATTGTCATTGCCTTGACACGTTATTGGCATTTTTATTTATTTATTTTACAAATTCACACAGGTATAATTTACAAGATGTAGCAAGGAGAATTTATTTAGAAAAAAAAAAAACAGCACAAAACAATTGATACGAACAAATAATATTTCTTCGTAAAGTAAGTAACTTCTGGAGATATCATTCATTTTTTTAATGAGTCTAATGAGTTCGAAACAATTGATGTACATGGATATACGAACATTCGTTCGTTTAGATATTATTTTGTGGAAATGTTACATTTCGTTCGTATTGAAAATTCTTGTATTGTATTCGTCAAATGTGAATAAATTTTACGAAACCTTTCATTTGAAGGTACAATTTGAATGTGTGTGAATAGGGCCGAAATTTAGTAGGTAGATTGGTTGGGCTATGAATTTACTCTCGATGCGTATTGATAGGGCCGTCTAACAGTTCAAACGGCCCTGTGTATATATACGTGTATATATATATATATACACATATATCATATATATATATATATACGTACATATGCATCATATATACTCTTTCGTAACTTTGTAGCAAGGAACGCGCTTGAAATTCGAAAGAAGCCCGTCTCATTCTATGTAAGTACGTATATATTCATGTACATGGAGTTTGTAAATGGGCCATTTATTTTGAGCTCCGTACATGACAAGTTTTCAACGGGGTCCCTTCGACGTTTTCTTACTTTGTGCATCCAACGTTTAAGAAAATGCGTTTCGGTTTTCGTTTTCCATATAGCCGATTCGTTCTTAACCTCTTTAGGAACGATTATTTTTCAAATATAATTTCGAATTAATACGAAATTTCGTATTAACGGTAATTACAAAAAGAGAGGAGAGTAAAAAAAGAGTTATAAAAATAGTTGGTAAAACATTTAAAACATACAATAAAAGAAAAAAAAAAAAATATGACGTGCATCCAAAGAATATTTGAATATTTCAAAAATTCGAACGTACGTGTACTGCAACAAATCGTTCCTGAGGAAATAAAAGAACATTAACGCATCGAGTTTCAATCATAATAAACGTTTATATCGTTGTAAGAAAAAAAACGTGCACGTTGATTGGAAGGAACGTTTTTATGCGCGAGAAAGGGAAAGCTCGTAAATTCTAGCCTATTTGTTCCTTTTTATTTTATCCGTTCGTTTTTTCTTTCTTTTTTCTCCCTTTTCTTCCTTTTTTCTTTTTTTTTGAAAAGGAAACAAGTGCGCTGAAGTACGCCGGTTATACGGGAAGGCGGAGGTGTAGGGTGTAAATTATGATAGCGACGGTGGTGGTGGTGGTGGTTAGATGAGATGTTTCCCCCCTCTCCCTGTATACACGGACAAGTTATGCGCGCGCATGATTGTCGCGGGGTGGGGGGAAGGTCGCGCGCGGGAATAGCTGTTGCGAGCTGGAAGGGAGGGGGAAGGTAGGGTATCGCTACGTTCGCACGAAGCGTGTTGCACGAGTTTTCAAACGGCTACGTAAGGAGGCAGGTCGTTCTCGGCTCTTTTTTCTTTTTCTCCTTTTTCTCTATCTTTCTCTCTGTCTGTCTGTCTGTCTACTTATTCCTTTCTACTTTTACGTTTTGTTTTATTATATATATATGTATATGTATGTATGTATATATATACATATACATATATATATATATATATATCTTTTTTATCTCTTATTTTATCTTTCTTTGAAACATCAAACGATAGATCTTTGGATCGAGTGTGTAGGAACTTTAGTGAGAAATATTAAAATAAGAGAATCGAAGAAATCGCAAAGTGTGATCATCGTCATCGTTCGTCACCGAGAACGTCATTCGTCATCTTTAAGTGAAAACGTCGAAAACAAGTAAGCTTTCCATTGATTCGATTGTTCGAACCATTTTTTTTTATTTGTTTTTATTTTTATAAAAATTCAATCGTCACTT
Organism: Dolichovespula saxonica; assembly: GCA_911387935.1. Lineage (NCBI taxonomy): Eukaryota > Metazoa > Arthropoda > Insecta > Hymenoptera > Vespidae > Dolichovespula > Dolichovespula saxonica. Next base: position 1,251,108 of record OU427006.1, on the reverse strand, counting down.
TCGTTCGTTTCATATATATATATATATATATATATATATATATATATATATTTATTAATTTGATCGATTTCGTTTATAAATAATACGTATAAATAACGTCGATCGAACGACGAATATTCGAAAATATTTTTCTTGCGATTTGTTATATACTACGTCATATCATGGCGAATGAAAAACGTTAGGAAAACGCGCCAAGTACATATGTATAAGAAAACAAAAGAAGATTGGATTACACGTTACGAAACAAAGATGGTCGACCTGTTCGCAGATGCATCGAATATAAGGTATTCGGACATTACAATACATACCAATTTTACTTTGTAATAATAGTATTGGCAAGAAAATTTGCGTTCGTTGACCCGACACTCATTTAGATTTAAACTGTACTCTTATAATTCATGATAACCATTTATATCATTCGATCGAAGAATTGATTTTATGGTTATTAATTATAAACGAATGCATGTGTGTGTATATATATTTTATATACGTGTACACACACATACATATAAGACGACGTATTATTCCATATTTTAAGATTTCATTTTCATCGTTTTCGTTGTTTATATTCGCGATATAATATTCTTCTTACATTGAATTTCCAAGAATTCTTTGTAAATACAGAGAGAGAGAGAGAGAGTGAGAGATAGAGAAAGGTCCTTCGCATGAAATGAAAGTAAACTCTTAGTCATAATGTAATTACAATTTGCTTTTCATGTTTTCTTTTTCTATTTCCTTTAATTTTTCTTGTTTACAAATTGCGTCTTGTTAAATTACGATTAGGTTTTTATTTGTATCATTCGTAAACGATAAAAACAAAAGGTGACATTTAAAAAGGACGAAGTGAAATGTCACCAATGGCAATAATATTTATTATTGATATTAGAATAGGAGTATATAACAACGGTTATTGAACTTTCTATTGTTCCTTAGATGGATAGACATCGTAACTCGAGATCGACCTTCAACGCGCATTATCACTCGCAAGAATAATTTCGCATAATAATATATTTCCTCTCGATATCGTCGAATAAAACCTCTTTGATACATGTATATATATTTTTATTATCGTTATAAAAACGGTAAAGATAAGTGATAATAATCGAATTCTTATTTTCGCAAAACGTTACAGGTTAATCCGTTTAATTTTTGTAAGTAACGAAGAGAAGAAAACATTTTGTTTTTTTTTATTATTAATCTACTCGACGGAAAATCTGCCTTAATTTCTAAACTCGCGTTTAGCTCGTGAAAAAAACAAAAGAAAGGTAAAAAAATATTATACACGCGATCGATAGATTGAGAGCTAAAGTAATTAATAATACGAGCCAACTGATACAAGTTAATTTCCATGTAAGAGATCGATGCGTTACGATATTACAAAGATCGTAAGAGATTATTTATATAATATATAACATTGTTACGTACATGATCGTAGAGATCAATTCTTTTTCTTTCTAACGTTAAACAAAAAAAAAAAAATCTTTCTTTCCTTTTCTTTCTTTCTTTTTATTTTTAAGTTGAACGTAATGTAACATCGGGATATAAATAGGGATATAGAAACGATATTAATGTTAATAATAATAGTAGTAAAAAAAAAAAAATATATCTACGTAATTAAGATTGAATTTACATACGTCCATGCAAACGTGAAATATACAGTTGTGTGTATATTCGGAATATAGTAGTACGGTCAGATTGTAGTTTGGCTTCTTTCTATCGCACGTGAAACGCAACGCTTTTACGATCGATCTTGCGTCCAAGAAACAACTTGGTTTCATCGTCGTAGACATCGGACGACGACGACGACGACGGCGACGGCGACGTTGACGACGGCGACGATGAGAGGACGACGAGAGGACGACGACGGGTCGATGGCCCGTGGAAATATAATTATATATACATCACGCACGCCAATGACGAGTACAACGAATCACGTCAATAACTTGAATATACATATGTTTATATATATATATATGTATGTATGTATGTATGTATGTATATGTATTACTATATATTTAATGGGTCATAGAAATGATTAGAAACTTTCGAAATCCTATTAATCTCGTTTTCTAGATTGGTTAGTATAAATAATTAAATAACTGAATCTGAATTTTATATTAAAATGTACGGACAATAATATAATATAATATATGCTTATTTATCTCTATCTATCTATCTATCTATCTATCTATCTATCTATCTATCTATCTATCTATCTATCTATCTATAATATAAATTTATATATGTATGTATTTCTTCTTATTATTATTATTCTTATAGATATCTATCGAGATATCTCTCCTTTTTATACATTAATTTTGATTTTGTATATAAAATAAGAGACTCGTTCTCGTTTCGTTTAGTTTCACGCTGAAGAGAGAGAGAGAGAGAGAGAGAAAGAGAGAGAGATGGAGGACGAGTTTTAAGATCTTCTTTCTCTCTTTATTGAAATAACCTAGGTATAAGTATAACTTATGTTAGAGCTACCCTACCTATACCTTTTTCTTCTTACAATCAAGACTGGTTCCAGTTATGGAGCACGGAACGCACACCGCAGACGTGCTTGGTAAAGCAGCTACATGCGTTTGCTCTCTCCCTCTCTCTCTTTCTCTCTCTCAGTCCCTCCTTCTTTCACGGAAATTATCATAGAAGAACGGACGATTTCTCTGTAAAATTCATCATCTAGGATCGGTGCTTGGTTCTCCTTCTTTTTCTCTCTTTTTCTTTTTCTCATTTGTTCGTAATTATGTATATAAGAGAGAGAGAGAGAGAAAGAGAGACAGAGGGAGAGAGAGAGAAAGAGAAAGCTAAGATTTTCTCGTAATTAAAGCGATATTGATCGATGAATTATTATTATTATTTTTATTTTTGTTATATATGTTTTGTTTGTTATTAATTTTATTATTTTTTCTTCCTTCATATTATTATTATTACTATTATTATTATTTCTTTTCTTAAGTAGAAACGACATTTCACGGCGACCAATTCGTTTAAATCTACTTCAACGAGAAATTCTCGATTGCTACTATAATTAATTTATTTCTCAGTTTTAGGAAAAGTTATTTCTTTCTCCATTTATTTTATTAAATCAATCGAAGCTTGGCCATCCTCTTTAGAAATATATTTAGTTGTTATAATCGTTTAACGCGCTCGTCAAATTAATTATTATTATTATCAATGTAAAAATGGCTCGAAACGAATAATTTTTAGTCGTTATTTTAGGTATGATGAAAGGCGAGAAAGAAAAATATATTAATCGAATTGTTATTATTGATTGCGAAGGTGAATCACATACATACATCCATATATATATTTACGTACACGATCACCTTGAAGCGTGAAAAACGAATTAATCCTGATGTACCTCGCGATAAATTAGTTCACCGGCCGTGCAGTCCTAATTACTGTTGCAGTTAAGAGGAAGAGAATGAAGGATAGAGTGAGATAGTAGATAGGTTAAAGAAATGAGCACGTTTGTATTTACAACAGTGGGAGGATTTCGTAACGAGCCGAGGGATCCGTATGGCGCTTTTAAAATGAAAAGAAGAAGATGAAGATATACTTTGCTTAAGAGAAAGAAAGCTAGAGAAAGAGAGAGAGAGAGAGAGAGAGAGAGAGAGAGAGAGAGAGAGAGAGAGAGAGAGAGAGAGAGAGAGAGAGAGAGAGAATGATATGAAATTAACTCGCGACCCAGATCATTCTCTTCTTCATTCGCTAGTCTTCAGCTGATTTCATTTTCTTTTTTTTTTTTTTTCTACGTGACATGTAACCCGAATCATATGCGCGTGTCATTGTAAATTACAGAATTCTTTTAGTTTTCTATTTTTTTTTCTTTCCTTTTCCACTTCCCTTTTTTCTTATTTTTATTTTATTATTATTATTATTATTTTTTTTTATTCACTCATTCGTTAATTCATTCATCCTCATCGTTCGGTCGAAATAGAGAACGCGCTCTTGTAAAAATCTTGAACGTTTTTAATGCTCGTGTAAAATAGTTTGATGGGATACATATGTACGTATCTCTCTATGGATTGGGGAGGGGGTGGATTGGGGAGGGGAAAAAAAATTCGTCGAGAATTTCCGATAACGATGGGGAGAAAAAAAGATCGAACGAGTTGGACGAGTTTCGATGTAAAAAATAACAAAAAAAAAAAAGAGTGAGAGAGAAAAAAGAGAAAAGGAAGAAAGAAAAAAAAAATAAAATGTAAAAAGGGAGAAAGAGGAAATCGTTGGAAGGGTGATTCAACGAACGAGTAGGGAAACGATTGAAAAAAAAAGAAAGTAAAAAGTAAAAAAAAAAGGAAGAAGAAGAGAAAAAAACGTAGAAAAACGAATATATAAAAGTTGAGTTAATATAGGTCGAGAGTTAATTTTGCATCGTTCTTTCGTCATCGATTATTCAATTCAATATATCGTAAAGTATCGTATATTGTACTTTATTTCTATGTAAAATAGTATTTACATATTTGTCTCTTTCTTTCTTTCTTTAATGTTTTAACTTTATAAACTTGTATGCATTTTTGCATGTATATCTTAATCGGACTCAAACACGTTTGGATATTTTCTTTTTGTTAAAATATTTTTCATTTATTTTATTTTTTATTTATTTATTTATTTATTTTTTTTTTTTAATTAAGACAAAGTAGTATATATCTCCTCGTGGCTTTCGTTTCCCAGGATGCAACAAAGACGGGGGACGGTCTATGTTGGTTGGAATTACCGTGAACGTATTAGATTTCTATTTCCGCAAACTTGCGTGTATGCGTGTATGCGTGTGCGTGTGCATTCGCGCTCTAGACTCGATTTAAATTAGTTGAAATTAAATTCAGATCGATGTGATATATGCGTGCGATATATATTTACTTTTAAAAGAAAAAAAGAAAGCGAAAAGGTCTCCTTCGCATTTTATCCTTTTTTATTTCGTTTCTTTTTTCGATAGGATCGATCGTTGTAAATCAAAATTTAATAGACAAGTATTCCGTAACAGATGTATGCATTTTATTTCTTTTTTTTTTCTTCTCTCTCTCTCTCTCTCTCTCTCTTTTTGATTTTCGTTATTTTTCTTTTCGTCGTCGTCACTCTCCAGAGTTATTTCTATTTTATTTATACATTGGATTACAACGTTCGATGATGCAGGTCAACATTCCAGCCACGTTTACTTTTATAGCGATCTCGTCAAACCGGTCGGCATTCTCGCCAAGGATTTTCCCATTTTTGGGTTGGAAGTTAAAAAAAAAAAAAAAAGAAAAGAAAGAAAAAAGAAAAGGAAAAGTAGAGAAGGGAAGAGGAAAAAAATAAGGTCTGGCGCGAGCGTATTTTAACTTTCGATCGATTTATATGGCATTTCGATAGTTTTTTTTTTTCAATGTTGACTCAGAGACGCTGGAGTATATATAAATATATATATATATATATATATATATTCACTCCTTCCTCTTCTGTTCTGTCGATCTCACTGATCTAGATCATGGTTACATATATAACTATCACGGTACGATAATGTTATCCGTTTGATTAAAATAATAAAATAATTGACACACATTGAGATTACATATACGGCGATTAACAAAATTAAACACACGATAACAATAATACATGATCGTGCGATTATAATGATATAACAGTTATGCGGTTACGATAATAATAATAATAACAATAACAATAATAATAATAATAACAATAATAATAAAAATGATAATGATAATTATGTAAATTTCACGCTTATAAGACGTAGTAACGAAAAGCGTGTGTGAAAAAGGGATCTCGATTCATTCTATTATCTCATCAATTTCTTTTTTTTTTTTTTTATTATAATTATTATTATTATTATTATTTTTTTTTTAACTCTATTAAGTTATAATTTAACTTGATTAGGATCACAAGTATAACACAGCGGACATAGCACTCGACACGTAGCCATTTCCCTCGGACAATCGATCGGAAGTTGTAGGAGAGCGATTCTCTCTCTCTCTCTCTCTCTCTCTCTCTTTCTATCTCTTTCTATCTCTATCTATCTATCTCTTTCTTTCTCCCTTTCGAAGTAGTTGCACGGCTATCGCTTGGAGCTATCGTACGAGCACAAGTGGCCGCGTGCAGAAAGTGCAAATGCAACGGCGGAGAGGGCGCAGTAAACCTCCCCTCCTTCTCTCTCTCTCTCTCTCTCTCCCTCTCTCTCTCCCCTTTTTTTTCCTTTTTCATCTCCAACAAAAGCTCCATCAGAAGGAGGAAACACGCGAGGGAGAGAAACGCGAAACGCTTCAACGTTTCATTCGCGTAGCCGCTAATAATGAATCCGTGTGCGCGTCGGCTTGTTCTTTGTGGGTTTCATTTTCTTTCTTTCTTTCTTTTTTTCTTCTTTTTTTCCTTTCCCCTTCTTCCTCTTTCTCTCTTCTCTTTACGCATCATTTTTATATATTATATATTTATATATATATATATATTTTTTTATTTATTTTACAACCAACCCCAACGCGATGTGTACAATATCGTGTACGATTATTCTTATTCTGGATATTTAAATCTTCGTTCTTTTTCTTTTATCATTTTCGTCAGAGATAAGAGAAAAAAATTGTCGAGAAGAGATAAAGACAGATAGAGAAACGAGGAAAAAAATTTTCGTCTTTTTATTTTTTTTTCTTTCTTTCTCCTTCCCTCCCCCTCTCTCTCTCTCTCTGTCTTTCTCCATTTTGTGATCTCCGAATTTCTCCTCTCGTTGTTACGATTGTCATTATTATAATTATAATAATTGTTAGCACGGTAGAAACGGGATGGAGAAATGACGAGAGGAAACTTTCTTCGTGTGGATACTCGAACGTTCGTGAAAGCGAGAATAATGAAAGATGGGATTCACGGTTGCGTTCTCGATCGAAGATGATCATCATCTTCATCATCATCATCATCATCATCATCATCATTCGCTCGTAGAATTTTCATTTTGTCCGATCCAAAACTTTTTTGTTCGTCGATGAGAGACGACGTATGAAAGATCATTGACGAATCGTCGAGATAAGGACGATATTCTTCTTACGGATATACGGAGAATATTTTTTTCTTTTCTTTTTTTTTTTTTTTTTTTGATGGAACGAAGAAAGAAACGCATTGTTTTCTCCGAAACTTTTTTTTTTAATCGTCGATTGTTCGGCAAGAAAAAAAAAAGTTGCGCGACCTTATACAACCCCATCGAAAATCATTTTTCTCGCGAGATAATTCGTAGATAATTTTCTTTTTCTCCCGAATTAATTCTTATTTTCGTATACAGCGAAGGGAAATCATTATTTTTTTTCCCCCTTAACGAAGTATTATTTCTTTCTTTCTTTCTTTTTTCTTTTTGGAAAGAATCAATCAATCTCTCTCTCTTTCTCTCTTATTAATTTTGGCATCGTTCTTTCCCTCCTTCTTCTTATATTTTTCTTTTTTTTTTTTTGAGATAATCAAGTAATAATCCATTCACCTTACGAATCTAATGTGTGTGTCGTTGTGAAACCATTGTTTTAGAAAATATAATCGCCGGGAATGTCCGTGCACGGTAAAATGACTATGTGTCGCCAAGGCGCGCCGTCCAACTCAAGGAGCGATACGTAAATGAAGCCAAATGAGAGAGGAATGACGCTTCCAATATCGAGCTATGAGAAGCTTCTCGACCAAGTTCGAGAGCTTACTCACGAGACGAGACTGTTGCAACGAGACTTGCATTCTGCTCTCTACAACGCGAACATCCCGCCAGACGTGAATCACAATTTTAATTACGAGAGGCGCGATTGTAAAAAAGGTAAGTCGAATGTAATTCGTTCAAGAAAAAAAAAAAAAAAAAAACCTAATAAAATAAAATGCGAGACAAACGATACATCTATATATATGTATATAAAAGATTTTTAAATCGTTCCCGACGACAACAATCGAAAATAAAATGAAAAAAAAAGAAAAAAAAAGAACTGAAGGACTCGCAAAAGATTCAGATCATTTCAGGATTTACGATCTTACGTTCGATTAATCTTCGTTATTCGTAAAGTCAATTAGGCGAATGATCGAAACGAAAAAGAAAAGGATTAGATTTTTTTATATCATCTAGAAAACTTTTCGTCCCTTTCTAATATAAAATTTACATAAAACATCACTTGAAGTAATACGTATTATGTCTACATAAATAATTTTTCGTCGATATTACGTACACTATTATGTTCCATACTGATAGTATAATGTATACTTTTCTTTCTTTATTTATTTATTTTTTTTTGTTTTTTTTTCTTTTAATTTTAATCTTTCGATAGATCTTCGATATTAGCATAGGACGTATTATATCATCGGAGACATTATTTAACGTGACGACTGTCGTGAACAATTTTCGATCTCGATCTCGATCTCGATCTCGATCTCGATCTAGAGCTCGATCTAGATCTCGATCTAGATCTCGTCTATTATATTCGTAAAATATCTTAGAACGAATGTTAGACATACCATTACCGAAGAATTTGCCTCTCGTCCGCGATTACGTCGCGTTATCGTTCCTGAGGGAAAGATGGGGGAGAGAGAGGAGAGAGAGGAGAGAGAGGAGAGAGAGGAGAGAGAGAGAGAGAGAGAGAGAGAGAGATGCGTGAAACTCGATTTAAACTATCACGAAGAGGATCGTGACACGTGCTATGTCTAGCGCATGGCGTCTGGACATTGAAGAGACGAGGATGGCTTTGGATCGGTGCCACGTAGATCTACGATGCTTTCGTCTAAGAGAAGAATAACCGAATGAAAGAAAATAAAAATAATATTGGATTAATCCTGGGGATGTTTTGAAACGAAAGTAAAAGTTGTAAAAAAAAAAAAAAGTTTTCTTTCCAACGGTTTCATATAAAATTATTCGTGTGTAAAAATCTTTCGTTTGTACGTGTATATATTATTATTATTATTATTTTTATTATTAATAATAATGCGATTGAATGCATGTTACATCGTATATATTATTTTATAAAGATGTAATAATGCAACGACGTGATCAATTATTATAGAGAGGGAATGGTCCATGTAATGGCGTTGTACTCTTTAACTTTTTTCACCGAAATCGTTTTACCGATCTATGGAATTTTTTTACTCCTTTTTTTCTTTTTTTTCGAGATATTAAACGTCACAATATCAATCGATCAACGAATATCTCAATAATTTTCTTTTCCCCTCGATTTATTCGTTCTCGTTCATTCTTCAAATGTACGTTCTTGACGATTTCGAACGAATCGAACGATTTCTATTTTATTTGGCACGTATAACAGGGAATTTGGTTCTGTGACACAACGGTTAGAGGTCAAAGGTGAGAAAAGAGAGAAAGAGAGAGAGAGACGTATTTCGAGCGAGTTAACGAGATCTTCGGTGCATTCACGTGTGCGTAACAGTCGTTTATGCACGAGCGACCCAGAGATAGACAGATGACACGCATAATGAAGGAAACCGATAGAGAAAGGATATTTTATAAATGACGTTTGCGCAAAGTCTTGAAATTGGTGACATATAAGGAGATGGAAAAGAAGAAAATCAATCGTTCGAACGGGACGAACGATATATTTTTTCTTTCTTCTTTTTTTTTTTTTTTTTATATATACATATATATACTTCAATTATCTTTCTCTCTCTCTTTCTCTCTCTCTCTCTCTCTCTTTCTCTCTTTCTGTCTTTCAATCCCGTTTGACTTTAATATTTTTTTTTTTGCCCACTCTTCCTCAAATTTGTTTTCTCTCCTACCGAGTACAATTTTAGCGCGATGACTAATTACCGTCAGAGGAGGAAAAATTGAAGGGGGTAGTTAACGAAGAGAGAGAGAGAGATAGAGATAGAGAGATAGAGAGAAAGAGAAAGAGAGAGAGAGAGAGAGAGCTAACCTCGTCTCGATTCAAAGGGAACCGCGTGTGTAAGAGCATGAGAAAACGTGCGCTACCAAGAGGGATCGAAATAATTTTGGTTTGACTCTCGAGTGTCACAAGTTCACAAGGGCCAATTCGCATGGATTTTATCAGTGAGTGCTCATTATGCAGCGCGTTATGCTCGATCGTGGTCGGCTATATAGGATTTCGAAATTTATGCCAAAGGAATCTCTCTCTCTCTCTCTTTCTCTCTATCTCTCACTGTTCGTATTTATCAAACGCTAGCAATGTTTTATTTAAAGAACTCAAGAGGGTTGGTGCTTGATCCTCTTCTTCTCGTAACCTCTATGTAGTTATATGTATATGTATATATGTATATATACATATACACGTATATACGTACGTAACATTCATTCGATTACATAAACATGTACGAACGAATCCGTCTATCAGTACGCAACGAACACTCTCGACATTACTTTTCCATCCCTTATCCCACGATTTTACGCGCAATACCCTTCTCGTCGATCGTCTACCTAACGAGTATTATCCGAAAAAAAAAAAAAATGTACAAACGAGAATGATTATGAGCCGTTGGATGTTCGTGTCTTTGCAAAAAAAAAAAAAAAAAAAAACAAGAAAACTTTAATCCTTCGTCATCCTCGGTAATACAACTTTCATTCGAGTTACAAGGGGAAAAAAGAAAAAATAATATAATTATATTTCGTGGCATCGTTAACTTGTAATAATAAGCGTAGCTACGATGTTGATATAATATTTACTGTGTGTATATGTTGTATGGCAAATAGTATATATATATATATATCGTATATTATATATCATAATACACTATTTACTATGATAAATTACTGTGTATGATTATGCTGTTAGAGTGTACATTGTATTTCATTATCTTGATCAAACGTTGACAAAAATTATTATTATTATTATTATTATTATTATTATTATTATTATTATTATTATTATTATTATTATTATTATTATTATTATTATTATTAACAAGAATATGACATATCTTTTAGGGAGAATCCTGACGGATAACATATTACGAAAAGACGAAAAAAGACGTAGGGCCGAGGATGGACATGGTTCTCTCGTCGAGTGCAAGTGAGTATAGAATTTAAAAGAGGAAAATATGTATTTTAAAATATAAAACTCGCGGGAAAAAAAAAGAAACCCACAATTCTCTCTCTCCCTCTCTCTCCCTCCCTCTCTCTCTCTCTCTCTCTCTCTCTCTCTCTCTCTCTCTCTCTCTCTCTCTCTCTGTCTTCTTCGCCACCGGCGTAATACAGAATGAAAGTCGTATACAACCGGGAGCTTTTACTTCTGGTTTGATGGCACGAAATATCATCGTGCCGGACGACGACGCGACGCGTCTTTGCTCTTCCCGACGTTCGTGAAAAAACTTTTGTGATCGTTAGCTTTCATCTTCCACCACCCACCCCCTCTCCTCTTAGCAATGCAGCAGCCACCAGCAGGTTCTCCTTTTAAGTCGCGTCAAAACCGCACATTTATCTCGCGTTTTAACGCTTCACTTTTCATCCATCCTTCCTTTGTCTTGCCCCTATCCTCCCCTCTCCTCCCCTACCCTCCCCACCCCGTTTCTAAAACCGTTCATAGAGCATTTTATACATTTTGGGTATAATGTTCTATCGAAAAAGTCCGTTCTCGTAGTCTAATTCGTTTTTGAAACGTTAAAATAAAACGTTCTATTATCTTAATGGATCTTATTTACACGCGTATGTAAGTCAAAGCTGATATTAATTAATAAAACGAATTGTTCTATCTTTTTTTTTTTTTTTTTCTTTTCTTTTATATTCCAACAGCAATCTCAGAGTTCGCCCACGGTTTCTATCGAATTTGGAGAGTGTCGACTATTTTCGATCGGGCGTCCTAACCAGTCGACTTTTGGCCCACAGAAGTTACGAGCACGATCGATTGATCTCATCGCAGGTAAGCTGTATGGCAAAGTGGTTGCTGATGTATGTGTGCGTGCGTGCACGTGCGTGTGCGTGTGTGTGTGTGTGTGTGTGTGTGTGTTAGTAAGCGTTTGGTTCCTTTGAGCCACGTCTCGTGCAAGCAAGCAAGCAAGCAACCAAGCAAGCAAGCTAGCAAGCAAGCAATCAAGCAAGCAGCAAGTGCGAACGTGTAAGAGCTTCGTTAACGAACCCTCTCTTTGTCCACACGCACCGTCATCATCATCATCATCGTACTACCGAGCTTAGTAATTCAATGTACAACACTGTTGGACCAAGTGTAAGCCAATTAACAATCAATCACCTACATATGTATACATATGTATGTGCGTCTACGTGTGTGTGTGTGTGGTTCTTCTTCTTCTTTATTTACTTTCCCAATTGAATCTGGAATAGAAAGTCTCTTAATCCTTGTCGTTTACTTCTCGTACAATAGGAAAATAGATTTGCCAATTTATTGGAAATTTGTATCCGAAGGAGTGAAAGTTAACTTTGAAATTGGCTACTTTCCAAAATTCTAGTAGTCCAATTACTTGCTCTATCGCGGTTACCACATCAAAGGGTGACATATTTGAAGATCCATTAAACGAAACGGGGCTTAAGCTTAATCGTTTATTTATCGTATCGTAACGTTAAGATCGTCGTCGTCGTAAAGCTAACGTCGAGAGAAAATTAAAGAGTCAAAAAGAAGTTATCTATGACAGAGCAGATTAAAAACGCAACGTTTGTCGTACGTATGAGACGTATACGTATATATATATATATATATAGAAATATACACATGCATACTTCTGACTCATGCGAGTCGTTATCTCATTCAGCTTGATTTGACAGATGTGATCTAGGAAAAAGTAGATAGCGTACGTCCTTCTGGAATCGAATTAATAATCGTTTTTATCAGTCGGTTATAAATACCTTCTTAAATAATTTTCTTGGAATTATTGCGCTCTCGGAGATTTGTGATTTTTGTCTCCCTCCTTTTCCTTTCTTTCTTTCTTTTCTTTTTTTTCATATTTTTTTTTTTTTTTTGAGGTCAGTAAGAGCTCGCATTGTAGGGAACACGTGTTAGTATCTATGAAACTATCAGCGACGAGCGAGTTAATACGTTGCATCCGTAGTTGCTTGCTTGCTTGCTTGCTAGCTACACTGTACTTTCGACCGCAGTGCAGTCGATATTAATGCAACGAAACGTACAACGTTATATTAGAACTGGGAATCGATATCAAAGTAATTTCTCTCCATATTGTCAAGCCGATTATGATAATTTTAAAAGTAAGAGATTTTTTTTTTACTCTCATTTTTTTTTCTTTTTTATTCTCACGGTGTATCCGTTTAAAAGAATACTTAATAGTGCGACGCTTTAACCTTAACACGACCTGACCTAATGTGTCGTTTAAAGGTTACGTAATTGTACTATATATAGTTTTGTATATATATATATATATATATATATATATATATATATATGCGTGTGTGTGCGCATATATATATTTATGCAAATTGCACATATGCTGTGCATTATAACGCGTTATATTTTAATGAGAAAATTCACTTGAATATTTTTATTAACTTATTGGTACAAAGTTTATGGTAAATAATTATTTTGTATTTTAAATGTTATTAAATATTCTTTGAGATGCTTTTGAATGTATAACTCGTTTGACACTTGTATATTCATGGGAAATTTCTAATGCAACCGAGATGAAAGATAATTGTGATATATCTGTGTGTATATGTGTGTGTTGCATATATAAAAATGTGGCATTTAAAAGAGAAAATTTAAAAATTTTAAATTGTCATTTATTAATATAAAAAAAAAAAAAAAAAATTTTATAGGAGATACTTTTTCATACCAAAGAGAAAAACTTTTGAAAGTTTAAACGACCCATCCTGCGTATATTCACAGCAATTTTACAATGCAACGGATTTATAATTCTGCTACAGGTTGTGTGGTTTAAATAAAAAGTCGAATTTTGTTTCTTTTTCATATTTTAAGCTTTTCCAATTAATAAATAACAAAAAAAAAAAAAATAAAAGAAAAAAGAGTTTCATACAAATCACATTGTTATTCCAAACGAGAAACTAGCGAAAGTTGAAAATTATGTATCCTATGTATATTTATAGAAGATTTATAATGTAACAGATTTATTATTGTGCTACATATTCATACACATACACACACACACACATATATATATAAATATATATACATATAGGATGTGCTATTTAAACGAAAAAATTAGAAAACTTTTCTCTGATCAATGAATAAAAATTTTATATATATATATATATATGTAAACAAATACTTTCTTCTTGCGAACAAGAAACTTTCAAAAAAAGAAAAAAAATACTTTAAAGGCCTTCCCTGTATATTAATTAATGAGATCACAGGAGAGGAGTTATAATGCAATGAAAAAGAAAATAAAAAGAAACAGGGAGAGAAGAAGACAGGAAGAAAGAAAGAAAGAAAGAAAGAAAGAAAAGATTCTTCGGTTCTCAGTACCGTTATCATAATATTCATTCACTTTCATGAATGTTATCGCAAGAACATTTCAAAGCTCAAGTTCAATGCTGCGAATCGAGTGCGTTCTCTCGAAAACGTCCGATGTATATACTTACTTGCCCTTCCGCGTGCCCTTCGTAGATACATATAGACACATGCGCGCGTGTGTGTGTGTATATATGTGTATATATATATATATATATATATATATATATATATATATATATATATATATGTAGTATCAAGTAGGAGTGGTAGAAAATTATGGGTATATCGTGAGAGAGAAAGAGAGAGAAGAGGTAGAGGAGAAAGAGGAATTTCATTGGCGAGCATGCGCGATACTCATGGGGGAAAGATCTGAGGGGTCAAGGGGGAAAGATTTTGCCACCACTCTACTTGCACGGGGATGTTATTGATCAGGCTTTCTCTCTCTCTCTGTCTCTCTCTCTCTCTTTCTGTGTCCCCTTTCAATCCAACAAATAGCTTGAAACGGTTTATCCCCATAGAAAGAATTGTGATATTCATAAGTAGCTGCATTCTCTTTTCGTTTCTTTTCGTTTCGTTTCGTTTTTCTCTTTTTTTTTTTTTTTTTCGTTTCACAATATCCTCTTAACCGTAATCCTTAATCTTTCATTATCCGGTTTAGATCCGATCGTTTGAAAAAGAAATGAATTGTATTTTGTCTGAACAACAAAATTTACCCTACTATTTCATTTCGGATAGAAAAGAGATTTTTAACCACCGAACCGAGAGGATGAATATCTTTTACGTGGAATGTCTCTTTTCTTTTCTCTCTCTTTTCTTTTTTTTTTAAACTTTAAGAATATTTCATCGAAGGATCTCTCCGATAAGATTCGCGTCCGATCCGATTTTTATTACAATTCTCAAATTAAGTTGAATGTAATCGTAATAATGGGAAAGGATTTTTTACCGACGTATCGAAGAATCCTTTATGCGGAATTGTTATTTTTAGTACCCCTTCTCTCTTCTTTTCTCTTCTTTTCTTTCTTTTTTAAGGATCGAACGGATAATATTTGAATACCTTAAAGGGATAAGGAAAAGGGTTGAAGAGGCTGGAGAAGATGGATCATCGAGCAGAGAGATATGTACGGAAAAAGAGTGTGTGTTTGTGTGTGTGTGAGAGAGAGAAAGAGAGAGGGAGAAAGGAGATAGAGTATAAGAGAAAGAGAGAAAAGTAGAGTATGGGCGAGAGAGAGAGAGAGAGAGAGAGAGAGAGAGAGAGAGAGAGAGAGAGAGAGAGAGAGAGAGAGAGAGAGAGTGGGAGTTGTTGGGAAGAGAAAGAGAGAGAGAGAGAGTGAGAGTGAGTCAGTGATGGCGCACAGCAGCCAGGCCGAGCCCAGCTGTTCTTCGATCCCCTAACCTACGTCAGTTTATATCAGCCACTTAGGCTACGTGCATTCGAATTCCATTTTCCTCCGCGAAGAATTAACTATACGCGTCTCTATAGTGCGTCGATGAATACGAATTAAAAAGATAAACTAACAAAAAAAAAAAAAAAATCACCGTCTTACGAATTAATTAGTCCGGTCCGGACGAGACAGTAAAAAGTAACAATTTTATCGTTGTGCTTATGTAAGAAAGAAAAAGAGAGAGAGAGAGAGAGATAGAGAGAGAGGAGAGGAGAGGTGTGGGGAGAGTGATATATATATATATATATATATATATATATATATATATATAATAATTATTAATCGAGTTCGTTGATCGACATTCAAAGATCCTTGAACGTTATTTCAGTCTCGAAGTATAACATAGAACGTTGTTTTGGTGCGCTTTTCTTTGCGGTCAAGCTCGTTATCGCTTATTCGAGACCTCATCCACGTTCTCGATCCCTTTCCGTAATGGGCGACTCACTCTGACGAGTTCTTTTGAGTCACCAACTGCATACACCACACCAGAAGACACCAGAAGACACCAGAACCGGCCGGGTTGGGCTTTTCCATTCCTTTCAATTTGGTCCGCCTTGGTGTAGTTGTCGTCGTTGTCGTCGTATTCGTCATCCTCTTCGTCGTCCTGTCCGAGTTAAAACGCGTCGGTGGTAAAACGTTTTGTGTCTCTGTGCTCGACTGGTGAATGGCAATACGACGAGAGGGTGGGAGGGTTTATCATTGGTTCGCGAAATTGCTCGTTAAATTCTAATCGTTCGAGAAAGGTTGTTTCGCGTTGCGTTCGATGTCGATACATCATCTCTCTATTCCACGGTGTATACGTTTTATTTTTTTTTCGGATGATGCTAAGAAGATTCGTGAGACGTGGTGGGAGGGTCGGGGAGTAGAAAGAGAGCTGATCGAAGGTCTCTCGAATAATCGTTATTAATTAATTAACGTCGCGGATATCGGAGAGTTTATCGGTTTCGGGATTAATTCAACGTTATAATTCCTTTCGATCGTTCCAAGTTATATATTTTCGAATAGGAGATTCTTCGTTGTGGGAGGAGGAGGGGGAGGAGGAGGAGGAGGAGGAAGAGGAAGAGGATGTTGCGTTGCGTCGTCGAGCACGTGGCCCGCTGAAGTTGTACGTTCACGGCGTACAAAGAGACCATCGTAAAAGCGTCGTAGTCTGAGCAAGCAGCCAAAGAGAGAGAGAGAGAAAGAGAGAGCAACAGCTGCTGCTGTTGCTGCTGCTGCTGCTGCTGCTGCTCCGCGTATATGACTATAAATGGAACGTTTAAGAAGAAGAAGAAGGGACATCGATGCGCGTTGTAATACGTTCGACGAATATGGGAAAAAAAGTAATCGGCGATTAAAAAATTTTCGACTGTAAATTTGATTATCGAGAACGACGAGATATTATAATACGATCGAGATTGTATTTATATTGTATTACCAAAGAGAAAGATAGAGGGAGTGTGCGTATGTGCGAGAGAGAGAGAGAGAGAGAGAGAGAGAGAGAGAGAGAGAGAGAGAGAGAGAGAGAGAGAGAGAGAGAGAGAGAAGGAAAGATACGCACGTACACGAAGAGACAGACAGGAGATACGAATACACACACACACACGCACACACAGAGAGAGAGAGAGAGAGAGAGAGAGAGAGAGAGAGAGAGAGAGAGAGAGAGAGAGAGAGAGATCAGTATAAACAAGGTGAGAAGAAGAGGCTATATAAAAGGGGAGGGTGAGGGAGGGTAAGGGGGTTGCTGAAATGGCAGAGGGACATTTTGAAAATCTTTGCTTCGACGCATGCGTCGAGGCCCCCGGTACGACGTCCGATGGAGGAGAGCACCGATGAGATAGATTGAACAAGGAGAGAGAGAGAGAGAGAGAGAGAGAGAGAGAGAGAGAGAGAGAGAGAGAGAGAGAGAGAGAGAGAGAAAGCTTCGGAAATTGATGAGAGACGCAGAATTCGTGACGTCGCCACGCGAGAACGTGTCGATTTAAATTAGGACGAGAAAGAGAAGAGAGAGAGAGAGAGAGAGAGAGAGAGATTTGTGGATATACAATAATCCTACGTGCGTGCGTGCGTGCGTGCGTGCGTGTCCCTCCCACCAATCGAATCAGTCGTAGGACGAAGAAGATCATTCCGTAACGGGATTTATATATTTATTTGTTTGTTTTATTTCTCGACACGAGAGTACAACGCATGGAGGGGAGGGTGGGGCGTGGGAAAAATTAGTTTAGGTCGACAATTAGAGAGAGAGAGAGAGAGAGAGAGAGAGAGAGAGAGAGAGAGAGAGAGAGAGAGAGAAAAGATGCCCGGAGAAAATCGCGAGAATCGGATCGATCGTTCTTCTTCTTCTTCTTCTTTTTCTTTTTCTTCGTTGGTTATACCGGGTGACGACGATAATAATATTACTCGTCGAGGATCATTGAGTTCGTCGTCGTCGTCGTCGTCGTCGTCGTCGCCACGTAAATCGTGCAACACCATGATTCCTTTGCCGCGTACGACGAAATTCGTGTCTTCTGGTGGTGTTACGATCAATCCAAAGACCGTAAAGACTAAGAGAAATCGTTTGAGATTGATAATGGAGAACAAGGAAGCTCTCGATGCCATTGAGAAGGAAGAACAAGAGGACAGATCGTCTTACGACGATCGTTTCGGAAGAAACTCGACTATCTTACGTTACTCCAAAGTCGTCGCACGGGATGATGATACTTATCGGACTAACGATTGCAAGGTGATTTTAATATACATAACGAACGCGTTAAAACGCGAAATATATTATCGTGGGTTTGCCCTTTGACCGTTGGATCGTAGAAACGATCTATCGTGATCGATGGATTGATCATTATTCTCGTTAATGCAGGATTTTATTTTCGATCTGTCTGTGTATATGTTTATTTATATACACGTATAAATTCTTGAAATATATCAGAAAGTATCTTCTTGGCACGGGGAATAAAATTTCAATCGATTATGTACGGTCTGAAGGAGTTATAAGAAAAAAAAAAAAAAAAAAAAAAAAAAAAAAAAAAGAAAAAGAGGCTTTTATACCAGGGCCAATGCTTATTAATTTGCGAGTACATTGCCCGTAACACAGAGATGCAACAATTCCAAGCTTCTTCTTCTTATTCTTCTTACTTTCGCCTTTCTCGCATCACCGATTTCTATGCTCTGTTATTTCGTCCTCTTTTTCCTTCTTTTTTTTCTCTTTATTTCTTTCTTCTTTCTTTTTCTTCTTCATTTTACTCACAGAAAAGTCTCCCTCGATGGCTTCGTCAAACGACCAAGAGACCTATTTTTAATAGCTTCCTTTCTTTTCTCTTTTTTTTTTCTTTTTTTTTTTTTTTCCTTTATTTTCACGAACGCTCAGAGACGAGTAAAAACTTTATGATGTATATATATATATATATATATATATAGGATTCGATGAAAAAAAAAAATTTCTCCGTTGTATTACTTAACGTCTACGTAATAATACATTAATATTATGCGGACTGTGAGAGAGAGAGAGAGAGAGAGAAAGAAAGAGAGAGAGAGGATGAATGAATTTGCAGATGTGTACATAAACGCAAATTCCTCTTTTTTTTCCACGTGACAGTCGTATTTCTTTTAATATTTATTAGTTTCGACGCGTATCTCATTGGCCCAGATTCGAACTGTCGAAGCCTCGTTGAAAATGTCAACGTTCCATCGCGAGAAATTACGTTTGTACGTGCAATCGTACGTTATGTTATCATTATTATCATCATCATCATCATCATTATTATTATTATATATGATCATCGAATGACGATGTTAATGATGGCTCGTAGAAGAAGTAGAAGAGGGAGAAGAAGGAAAAAAAAATGATTGAAAAGTTCGTTTTTGCGCGAGAATTATCCGTTCGAAGTTACGCACATACACGCGTTATCAGCACCGTAGCTCTACGCAACGTGTAACACCTGTAGATAGGCAAATCGCAAGGTCAAGCGGGGGGAGGAGGGAGGAATTTAAACTCTCATTTCAATGAGATGCTCCTCTCCCTCCAACTCCAATTGACCATCACTCAACAACACCAACCTCCGAGAATGGTCGTTCACGGAAATTGGACCTTTTTTTTTTCCTTTCCTCCTCCTCCTCCTCCTCCTCCTCCTCCTCCTCCTCGATTCTTCTTTCTATGGCGCGTTGAGTAAATAGAAAGTAAATCGCTCTATTTCGTGCAATTTTCTCCCTTTGAGAAAGTTCTTACGACTGTGAAGCGAAGAAGAAGAAAAAAGAAAAGAAGAGAAAAGAAACAGAAACAGAAATAAAATGTAGAACAAAGCTGTGCGATTTATTTTGCTAGTTGAGAAACGGTCGATCGTTCCAATTGGACTTTTCGTTGTTGTCATTGTTGTTGTTGTTGTTGTTGGAATGTATCTTATAATTGTTGAGAACAGTCGTTAAAACATTTGTACCGATCAGTACGTCACTGAAAGAGATTCGAGCGACGAGGAGGGGTCTGTCGAACGACAGAGGAATTTTCTACAATTTTAATCGATCATTACGACTGTCGCGTATATCGAATTTTTTATTAGGTTTGTCCAAAAAAAAAAAAAGATAATAAATTATATAACGCGAAAGTTATGGTATACCGTTACTTAGTTAATAATATAATTATAGTATACCCTATAATTATATTATACCACGTATATTATATTGCACTAATTATAAATATATATATAAGTGTGTGTGTGTGTGTGTGACTTGAAAGTTGCATGACGGTCGTTATGGATGGTTCCAAATAATTTATATATATATAAAAGAAAAAAGAAACTAGGAAATAAAAGTTATGAATAAAATAAAAAAAGAATTCTGCTTGAAATACTCTAGGGTATGGAGTAACAATAATTCCATAATGAATATATATATATAATATATAATATATATATATATTCGATTGCTCTTTAGGAGGACGTGGAGGTGGTAGCATCTAAGAAAACTTGGGGTTTGTTCCCGGAGGATAATCAAGAAGAAGAAGAGGAAGAAGGAGGAAGAGGAAGAGGAGGAGGTGGTGGAGGAAGAGAAAGAGAAAGAGAAAGAGAAAGAGAAAGAGAAATAGAAATAGAAAGAGAAAGAGGAAGAGGAGGAGGAGGAGGAGGAAGAGGATTGGCAGGGGATCCACAGAATCGTTCGTACGAGAGATTCGAATTGGAGGATTGTATCGGTGGTAGTAGCGGTTTAGGTAGCAGCAGCAGTAGCAGCAGTAGCAGCAGCAGCAGTAGCAGCAACAACAGTAACAGCAACAACAGGAGCAGCAACAATTTGGCTATAGGGAGATACAATCAACAACAGCAACAGCAACAAAGTGGTAGTGGTGGTGGTGGTGGTGGTGGTGGTGGTAGGAGTGGTGGTGGTGGTGGTGGTGGTAGGGGTGGTTGTGGTGGTGGTGGTGGTGGTGGTGTCGGTGTTGTTAGGCGGCCCCCCGTTCGTATATTCGAACGTGGTGATAGTACGGCCCTGGTTTACCCCGTGATAGTCGCCGCCTCTGCCAACGCCGCCGCCACTACAGCGCAAGACTCGGAGACGACAAGCTGCTCGAGACGTCCAGCCGTTTCAACGGTGCCGGCATTGCCGGTGGTGGCGGCGGCACCCACGACGACGAGGACGACGAGGACGACGACCACGACGATCATCACCAACACCACCAACACCAACACCAACACCAACACCAACACCAATTCCACCACCATCGCCGTTACCACTACAACGGCTGCCACGACGGCTACAACAACGGCGACAACGGCGGCGGCCGTTGTACGATCATCATCATCATCATCATCATCATCATCATCATCATCATCATCGTCGTCGTTAGCCGCTGCCAAGAACTTGCTCATTGATGCCACTGATCCTGATCTACGTGGATCTACTTACAACCACCAACACCAACATCAACACCACCTACAACACCGACACCACCACCTATCGACCAGTTTTATCAAGGATACTAAGAAAGAGGATGCGATGGAACCTGAGATCAAAGAAGAAGACGAACGGAGATCGTCCGCCTCCAGTCCTGAGGTAAATCGAGATCTCTCTCTCTCTCTCTCTCTCAATTTTTATTTTATTTTTATTCGTTTTTATCCATCTCTCTCTCTCTCTCTCTCTCTCTCTCTCTCTCTAATTTCCTTGTACAAACGCCTGTCTGTCTTTATCTCTGTCGTCCTTTTTCTCTCTCCATCTCCATCTCTCTTTCTCTCTCTCTCTCTCTTTTTACAGGCTTCTCTTTCGAGATTAAAACAGTGTGTGATAAATCGTGCGATAAAAGTGTATGTGTATTCAAGGGATAATTCTTCCTTCTTCTTCTTCTTCTTCTTCTATTTCTCAGTTTCATGTTTATGTGCGTGTTCTTGTGCACGCTGATGTGTACAATCGTGTCTTCGGTTTGCTCTTAAATCATCTTTTTTTTTTTTTTCTTTTTCAAACTATTGACACATTTTTCTCTGCAAATTCATTTTCATGGTCGTCGATCGAGGGAGTCTGGAAAATGGGAGAGAGAGAGAGAAAGAGAGAGAGAGAGAGAGAGAGAGAGAGAGAGAAAGAGAAAGAGAAAGAAAGAGAGGGTGCTGTCGAGCTGCGCCTCGTGGCGCACGTACATTCCGTATATACACGTTCACTAACGTAGAGCACGTATTGATTTTACTCGAGCTCTCGCTATTTCTCTCTCTCTCTCTTTCTCTCTCTCTCTCTCTCTCTCTCTCTCTCTCTCTCTCGCACTAGGGCTCTTGGGCTCTTGGTCCGTCTTCCTTGTCTACTCTCTTTTCCCTACCCGTACCTGTCTCTCTCTCTCTCTCTCTCTCTCTCTCTCTCTCTCTCTCTCTCTCTCTCTCTCTCTCTCTCTCACAAACACACATATACACACACAAGCATGCATTTCCCTTCGGCGTATTCCTCTTACTTCCTCTCTTTTCGTACATGGACTGCCTTTAAGTTATTCTCCACTCTTACATTCGGCTCGTCCTCTTCTGCGGATGCACTTTGGAGAAATGAATGTGAGTGAGTCATACGGCATGCATTAAAAAGGAAGGAAGAAAGAAGAAACGAAAAATTAAAAAAAAAAAAAAAAAGAAAAAAAAGAAAGGAAGAAAAAATAAATAATAAAAGCCAAGCAAACAATTGGTATTTTCTTTTTTCTTTTCGATCTTTACGATCGACGTACTTACCTCGTGACGTCATAAAAAAAAAAAAAAATAGGAAATAATTCTTCTCGATATTTAAAATTGCAGCAGCGATCGCGTGAACGTTTAAATGTCGTCGCCCGTTTGCGCGTGCCTTACCCACGTTTGCATCTTCTTAGAATTGTGCATTGCAGTTTTACGTGAGGCGAAACAAATGTTACAACGAGGATGGCAGTAGCGAGGAAGAGAACAACAAGCCCGGTGTTAGTTCCTTGCAAGGGCACGGATTGCCATCGTCGTCCTACAGCGGGACTTGGCCCATCAGAAGAGATTTATGGGCGACCCAACAAATGGGATTTTCCAATCAACAAAGTACATCGAGCTCCAACCATAACGTGAGTCCCCTCGGAACGATCTCATTGGTCGTAGTATAAAATTTGTCTTTTTTTTTTTAATCAATCCAAAAGGGACCCCGAATGACGGCGACGACTTGTTAATACAATACAATATAATATTAATATTAATATTAATATTAATATAATATAATCAATATAACACGCTTGTGTTATATTGCAGGACATGGCAAGCGTGATGAGTTTCTCATCGAATTCCGGTACAATGCTCGGCGCATCGACGGAAATGCAGGGTCATCGTAGATTGGGGGCTAAGGTAGACGTCGTCTATAATTTGTTGAGCATGCTGGGAAGTACAGAGGGCCGCGAGGATATGAGCTCGACATTGTTGTCCATGAGCACCTCGATCGACAGCTGTCTCGTGATGAGACAATCGGGTTGTTTACCGTTGCTCGTACAATTGATCCACGCGCCCGGGCAAGATCCAGAAACGAGAGAAAGGGCGTCCCACGCTTTGCACAACGTCGTGCACGCCAAGAGCGACGAGAGGGCAGGTCGTAGGGAGGCCCGTGTACTCAGGTTTCTCGAACAATTGCGGGATTATTGTCAATCGTTGAGAACGTCGTTGGAGTCGGGACAGCCGGCGGATCTTGAGAAACATCCAGGACCGACAATAGCGGCTTTGATGAAACTGTCGTTCGACGAGGCTCACCGTCACGCCATGTGCCAGCTCGGCGGTCTCCATGCCGTGGCCGAATTGATAGAGATGGATCATCTGGCTCACGGGAGCGAATGCGACGATCAAAATTGTATTACCTTGAGAAGGTACGCCGGTATGGCCCTGACGAATTTAACGTTCGGCGACGGCAACAACAAGGCCCTTTTATGTTCCTTTCGTGAATTCATGAAGGCGTTGGTCTCGCAGCTGCGAAGTCCGAGCGACGATCTCAGGCAGGTCACGGCGAGCGTATTGAGAAACTTGTCGTGGCGAGCTGACAGCAGTAGCAAGCAAACGTTGAGAGAGGTGGGCGCGGTTACGGGACTGATGAAGGCCGCTATGGAGGGTAGAAAGGAGTCCACCCTGAA
The DNA here is from genome assembly GCA_911387935.1 of Dolichovespula saxonica. Classification (NCBI taxonomy): domain Eukaryota; kingdom Metazoa; phylum Arthropoda; class Insecta; order Hymenoptera; family Vespidae; genus Dolichovespula; species Dolichovespula saxonica. The sequence goes on along the minus strand of OU427006.1, from coordinate 1,226,794 downwards.
GTCTATACTGTCGGCACTTTGGAATCTCTCGGCACATTGTAGCACGAACAAAGTTGACATATGCGCCGTCGACGGGGCACTGGCGTTTCTCGTCGATATGCTCAGTTACAACGCACCCTCGAAAACATTGGCCATAGTCGAGAATGCCGGTGGTATATTGAGAAACGTTTCCTGTCACGTTGCGGTAAGAGAGGATTACAGGGCCATCGTACGCGAAAGGGGTTGCCTGCAAGTTCTTCTCCAACAATTGCGATCGCCCAGTTTGACGGTAGTCAGTAACGCGTGCGGAGCACTTTGGAATCTCTCGGCTAGGTGTCCGCAGGATCAACGTCTCCTATGGTCCCTCGGCGCTGTACCGATGTTACGTAGTCTCGTACATTCGAAGCACAAAATGATATCTATGGGTTCGAGCGCGGCCTTGAAGAATCTACTCAGTGCCAGACCCGGGTGCAGCAATCTCGTCCAATTGGATTCGACAGCGCGCGGACTTGGATTACCGACGTTACCCTCTCTCGCTGCGAGAAGACAACGAGCCCTGGAACAGGAGATCGATCAGAATCTAGCCGAAACTTGCGACAACATAGAACCCAGTACGTCGCCTACTAACAACAAGGACGATAAATTCACGTTCAAGGTCGATCACAGTTTTCTCGCGGTCAACAATCGGGGTGGATTGCGTTCTTATCAATCGTACAATCAATCGGGCACCACGAATACCGGCAAATGCAACGGGGTGGTGTCCAGAAGCGAGAGTAGAGAATCAATGAGATCGGTAACTAGCACGCATTCGGATACGATGTTCGAAAGGGTTCATCGACACGTAATGAACGGCATGTCACCGACCGAGTCGCAAGGTAAACAATCGTTGTCGTTGCACGCAGCCACGGGATTCGACAATGGAATACAATTGGATAATCCAAAGGCTACGACCTCGTCGTCCGAAAAGAAATACACGTTGCGTTACAAAAATGCCATACCGGAAAATCTCAGGGCCGCCAACGACATGGGTTTCGGTAACGTCAGCGAATTACGTTCGACCACCTCCACGATTTCGTGGTCATCCGTGCCCGACCAAGAGGCCGTTTGTTCGCAAACCTTGTTGCATTCCTCCGTAGAGGACAATGCCTCGTTGCTCGATCAAAGTGTCGTCTCCTCGTCGGCCAAATTTAACGGGCAATCGAGCGTTTCCGAGGAAACGGCATGTTTAACCGTTCGTAAGAATGCCGATTACATAAAGGACGTATTGGCGAAATCTAAATCGGATATAACGTCGCAACTGTCGTACGTACCTGATAATTTTTCGAACGGTCATCAGTGCGACGATTACGATCGCATTTACAACGAGAACGATTCGTTGTTGCTCAAGTGCGATCATGCGCTTAATTCCATTCATCAAAGCGCCATCTCGCCTACGTTGAGTCACAATTCCGAGGAATCGCTTTTTCGAAATTACGCCGAGACCGATCTCGATCAACCGACGGATTACAGTATAAGATATGCCGAACGAAACGTCGAGGACGACGAGAAACAAAACGATGCAGGTTATTACGTTACGAACGAGCAAGGTCTCATTCAAGAGGACACGATTAAGATGTATTGTACCGAAGGGACGCCCCGTGGTATTTCATTGAACTCGTCTAGGGCAGCCTCGTCCACCGACTTGCAGGAGGAGAGTAAAATGAAGGGTCTGTCGAGGAAATTGTTAGAACCGAATAACAAATTGAACGACGTTGAACGAAACGAGAAGGAAACAGCAGCGGCGGCGGCAGCAGCAACGACAGCAGCCGCCTCGTCTTTGATCGACACGGATAAAACCAATCGTCGTTTCACCGGTCAAGATAAAAAGCAAGATTACGATAATGCGAACAAATTCATAGAGAAAAAATGGCAGGAATCGGTGGTGGTACCGGGTAATAGTTGTCGATATAGCAATGATAATTCTAAGAAAGTAAATTCGACCGACGTTAGTACGGGTAAGTAAACAACTCGATGACGAACGACGCGTTACCTGTGCATCATACTTTAATACCTTGTTTGATGATCTTTATCGACGTTATCTCGTTTATACATACATACGTACATACGCATATGTATGTGTATATATGTATTCTTTTTTTTTTTTTTTCTTCTCTCCTTCAGATAAACACGAGATACCAATTAATCAAAGCGTCGCATTTGATACCGAATCTAAATCCACGAAGGAGTTGTTCTCTAACAAAGGTGTCACGCCTTACGTGGGAAATATGGATCAGGCCAGTGACGTTGATGAGGACGATGAGGATTTACTTGCTGCTTGTATAAACATTGGAATGCAAAACAATAGGTAGGGGATTAAAAATTAATTGGCACTAATAATATCTCCTCTCATTATTGTTATATTTCTCTTGATCAATTATACAAATATATATATATATATGTATGTACTTTATGGTTTGACTCGTAATTATCTTGTTTTTCTTTCTTTCTTTCTTTCTTTTTTTTTTTTCTCTTGATTATCCCAGACATAGGCATTCCTTCATAGGCAATAGTTTCGAGAAACTCCCAAGAGCAGAGAGTAATTTAATGAGGTATCAAACGAGCATAGCGTTGGATCAAGTTGAATCTAATGATTCTATTGGTTCTGCTAATGATTCCTTCAATCTAATACAACCAGAAACTACTGAAAAAGCACTGCCTAACACTATAAATACTTTAAGAGAGCATCCGTCGGTTTTGTTGGATACGACGAAATCATTTAACGACGATTTATCGTTGACCAAAGTGGATCAAACGGAATCGGAGGTACGTAGAGTCTCTCTATCTATCTCTCTTAAACTTAAAGAATAACGTCGTTTATGAGACGAGGATCATTCTTTTTATTATTATTATTATTATTATCATCGTTACTGTCGTCCTCTTTATCATTTTCTTTTCCCTTCGATACGATTCATTCGCCTTATTAATTTTTTAGGAATTAAGCGACAAAGAAAAATCGTCGTCGTCTAAAAATATGCAGAAACGTTCGTCCGAGGGTGATAACGTCAGCGAAATCAGTATTACCGATCAGGATAATTTTTCTATCCGTACAATACCATCGACTATAGATATTACCCTTAGCAGTAAGGACACCACGAGTACGTCGAACGTCGATTACTCGTTCGAAGAGAAATTATTATTTGATCGTTCGACGTTAGAATCAACGAGTATTAGAGGAGGATGGAGGAGAAAAGAGAAATCGTCGTCTAAAAACGTGACAACGGCCGATATTGGAGGTGAGAATGTTAGCGTGAGCAGATTGAAAAGTACCGATTCGGAGAGCAGCAGTAATTCGATCGATTCGGTCGAACAATCGGAACACGCGTTGTTGGAACTGTGCATACAAACGGGACACAATCCTAATACGATGATCGATGGTGTAACTATGGGAAAGCGTGATGGTACTATGATCAAACATAAGAGATCGAACGACGAGCATTTGATAAAAGTATCGGACGGTGATGACGAGATCAACGATCGTACGACGACGACGACGACGACGACGACGACGATGGACGACGTTGACGGAAAGGAGACGAAAACGAAAACGTCGAAGACGTCGAAGACGTCGTACGCCGTCGAGAAGACGACGAAACGTTTCGACGAGGAAGACGTTTATAGGCGTCAACGAGATCCCGACGCCATGATAGCGTCGTTGGATCGACTCACGGCCACTTTGGTCCAACAAACCGAGGCCATACGCGAGAGGGATTCGAATACGATGAAACAGAGCGCGTTGAGCGACACTTGGAACGAGGATTCCCCGAACGACGTTTCGTATCCGAGTATAAGCATAAGCGCACCGATAGTACCATCCTTCAAGAGCGACCTACAGGACGGCTGTCAAACGACGACGATCATGTCGGATATCGTGGAAGGTGAAAACGACAAGGACGATGACGACGATGACGACGATGACGCTGATGACGACGATGACGCTCGCTTAAATAATAATAATAATATGACCGACTCGAAGATCATTCAACGGGAGGCGATCAAATTGGCGGAAGCCGTGGTCGATGCCGAGGTAAACAAAGAAAATTACGAGATGGAAGCTACAACAACGATTCCCACGACCACGACTACGACGAGTATGACGTCGATCGATTTGGACGCCATCAAACCACCGTCATCCATGGGAAGTTTGTTGTCGTTGACCGCGAGTTACGCCGGACCTACGGAAAACAACAACGCCGAGAGTATAAGCGGCGGTAGTTGTTATTTGAATCGTGACAGATGTTATTCTACGTCGTTGCCCCCAATACAAACCAACAATCAATCGTCCATGGATACGCGCAATTGTCGTAAGAAATCTTTGCCTCTCGGCGTAGTCGCGAAGAGGGCTTTGAATCAGGGACAAAGTCACACCGGCAGTTTGGAAAATCTTTTGAACGATTGCGCTCTCTTGCATTCCTCGCATTTGGAAAACGTGAAGCCGCCGTCGGTCATGGACGAATTGTTGTTAGACGTTGGCGACATGGAGAACAGTATGATCAGCGTGGCGAGTATAACGTCGGAAATAGCCGATAACAACAATAAGGATAACGATTCGCATTCGTTGTCGAGTAGCGATCCCGTGTTCGATCTTTTGAAGCCGGTCGCGAACGTGTTGTCGATAACATGCATGCGTTATGCCGAGGGTATGCAATCGAGCGGGAACAACAGTCTGAGCGAATACTTGGAGAACATTAATCCGCCTTCCTTGTTCAACGAGGTAAACGAGATGGATCGTTCGACGATCGAAGGTAACACGGATACCATTTGCAACGACAATACTCTATGCATAGACGCGGAATTGCGCACGGAGGAGGTGATGCCGGCTACCCTGGTCGAGGAGCCGATCGACGAGGACGACAACAACGACACAGACGAGGGCGTTACGACGATATCCTCGGAATATTGTCCGAGCAGTTCCGCGGAATCTACGCCGAAGAAGAGATCGAATAAGAATCACTTGACGCCTAAACAAAAGAGAAATTTGGCCAAGGAGAGATACAAGACTTATACGATCGCGGCCGAATTCGTGAAGAAGGAAGAGGAGAGACGGAAACACGAGGGGAAACCTACGGAGACGCCGAATAAGATAAATCAGGGAAAGTGTTCTCCTTATTCGAAATTAACGCCGAAGCAACGGAGGCAGGAGGACAGGGCGCGCTTTCAAACTCAAGTCCTTGAAAATCCGTTTCCGATCATCAATAAGATCGCGATAGGTAACGACAAGGAGGAGGAGGGGGAGGAGGAGGAAGGGGTGGAGGTGAAAGAGGAGGTGGAGGAGGAGGAAGATAATAATATCGATCCGCGGACGTGCCAACGAAAAATGGAGGATCCGGAAGTTGGTGTTTGCGATCCAACGATCGCCGGTAAATCGTCGATACCGACGCTCACGAAATTACCTGTGCCTCCTAGAGCCTTTAGGAAGAAGCGCGCTGAGAGTCAAGAAAACAAGGAAAGATATCTCACGAGAACGTTGAACGATTCCGAGTTCGTCGCGCAAAGGGTCGAGGATTATTGCGAATTAGAGACAGCGACGAATAGTAGTCGATCGGAAAAGGAAGGAACCGACGATAACGTTCACAATATCGCCTTGGAAGAAATTAATAACATGTTGGAGCATAACGCTACCATCGTATTGAATACCTTGAACGAGTCCAGTAAGACTTATCACGCGATATCGTCACTCGGTGACGACGTGCTATTGGATCAAGAAACGTTGAGCCTCGTATCGAACGAATCCGGTTCGGAACAAAGTTTGAGATTGTGTTTCGTTAACGGCGTATCGAAAAAATTAATTGACACGTACACCCAACAATCCGACGTCCCACAGAGATATAATCGAAACTTACAAGACGATAAGGATAAGTCGGACTTGGAACGGCAACGTTTAACCGAAGAGAACGATCCAATAGAATCGGGAAGCGATAATGGATCGAATTGTACGGAGGAACAATGTCAGGTTATCAAACGTCCGCGTATAATAAAGCCAGGAATGGGTGGTAGTAGCAGGGACGTTAGCGCGGATTCGAATGCCACGGACAAATCTGAACCAGGTAGTCCCAAGGCTATTCGTGGAAGGAGAAAAGCGTTGTACTCTAATCCAATAACTCGCAAACCAACCCCGCAATCCTCCCCGTTGAAACATCCGACTACAATCAGCGCCATTCCTATCGGACGTAGCAACACTTCTCCTATCGTTAGAACGACCAGGGCCACTGCACTCAGGCAAAGTAACAATCCAGGCGTAACCGTTGCTGCTGCTGCTGCTGCTGCTGCTGCTGCTACAACGACAACAGCAACTCTAACGAAGGAATCAACTTTAAAGGCGAATACGACTAGTCCAAAGATATCCTCTGCCGTTGCTAGTTACGAGAATAAAATAAAAAATGCCAGTTTAGCGAGCAAAAGGACATCGGTACCTAACAAAGTATCATCATCCTCGTTAACGTTTACGAGAACGAACAAACGTCACAGCACGCCTGCGTGTTCCACGAGCGCCGGCGGAGTTCAAAACGAATCGAGTAAGGTCGAAGTATTGCCGACTAAACAATTGGAACGTCAGGGAACGTTCACCAAGGACGAACCTGAGGTCGAAAACGCGCCGACTGTATTCTCACCGAGTTCGCCGATAAAGACGAAAATTGCTAAGCCCATAAAGGGTACGTCGAAGATACATACGGGCGTTGGGAAATCAAAGATATCCGTGAGGTCTCATCAAACGTATCAGACGAGTACCAAGGTCGTTAAAGCGACAACGAACGCCGTAGAAAAGTCGCAGGTATCGAAGATACCGCCGACATTGGCTATTCCGAAAGGGGGTGGTACTACAACCAAAGCGTTAACGAGTGGTGGTGGTGGTGGTGGTGGTGGTGGTGGTGGTGGTACGACGAGTAACAAGGGTATCGCCTTGGCCAATAATCAAAACGCGTTGCAACAAGGCGACAACAACAACGGGAAGGTTTATCGTAAAGTAGGACCTTTGGGTCAGAGATCCAACAGCAATTCGAGCATAATATCAGACGCGTCAGGAGCCCTCCAACAAAATCGTAGATTGGCGAAGGAGGCTACGAGCAAGATCGCAAGTCTCTGGAAGAAGGTCGAGGAAAACAAGAGTAAACAATTGTCCGATAAATCCGACGGTAGGAAGTGGATCACGCCTGGTGGTGGTGGTGGTGGTACTGCTACCACTACCAGTACTACTAATAATACTATTACGGAAATGGACGGGCAAATAATTTCGAGCAAACCACCCGCATTCAGATTGTTCCGTAGTTCGACGTTCGAGGGTGTACCCAAGGATGACGGCGGTCATAAGGTTTCGTCCACACAAAAATCCAGATACAAACAGCCATCGATAACGAACGTTCAGGCTAACAACGGAGTTAAGTATAGAAATTCGTGCGACCTCAGCGGCATGAACGCTAGCGAGGCACCCTGCAAGATACCCGTTAAATCGTCCAATACTTCACCTCCTCCTCCTCCTCCTCCTCCTCCTCCTCTTTCTGCTGTTGCTGCTGCTACGTCGAAGAAGGACAACAACAACGTCGTCGTCGTCGTCCAAGGTGGAGACAACAACGTCGTCGTTTTACGACGTCAACAGGGAAACGGGGACCCCGGAAACGATAATGTCGATGGCGTTAAACGCATGTCACGGCTTGGCTCTTTTATTACGGTAGACCCACCTAACAACTCGGACGTCGTTGCACAAATACCTGTCATGTCCGGGAATGGACGTACACAGGCGTCCGCCATCGTACCACCCTTCAATTACAATCCAAGGGCAGACATCATCCCCTCGCACAACACGGCCAAGGGTAGATCGGATGATCCAGAAAAAAAATTGGAAATTAACGATAGTCAAACGGATATAGTCACGGCCTCCTCGAGAGTAACGACGGTATAGATAGTAATCTACGTCCGAGCTTTGCGGCAATAATTTCTTTTTCTTTTTTTTTTTTTCTTTTCTTTTATTGTTGGTTGTTGTCGCAAAACTAGTCATCGCAAACGTCGTGACTCGCTCCTCCATTTATTTCGCAATCGTATGTCGCTTTAATATTTTTTTTTTTTTTTTTTTTTTTTTTTAGGTATTTCGATTTATTCTTTCTCTAATTTTATCGTCACCTGGATATTATAATTCGTGTGGTCGTTATTCTCAATGTATTTATATTTTGATACGTTTCTCAATATATATACATACATACATACATGCATACATATATATATATATATATATATATATATATATATATATATATATATAGATTTATCGTTATATTGTTTTACTATTTTCAAGATCGTATGGTGATTCGTTTCATTTTTTTTCCTTCTCTTTTTTTTTTTTTTTTTTTTTTTTTTTTTTTTTTTTTTTTATATGAAGAAGATGGTGAGAGAGAGAGGTATAGTAGCAGGAAATTCCACGATCCATTCCTGTTCGCGTTCTGTGTGTGTTGTATATAATATAATATGACATAATTCCATCGGTACGAGTCAGTATAAAATTATATAGCGTCTATATTAGTAATTATACGCGGGATTATTTATTCCATTTTGTATATACTAAATGTGATTAAGAACTGTAGAAAAAAAAAAAAAAAGTTAGCAATGTATGTTATACAATAACACTGGTGATATACACGCTACTGTACATCTTTAATTAGTGAAAACGTGGAGAAAAGTTAGATCTGTATTTTGTTTCCATCATAGTTAATATGTACTCATTTCGATGAGCGCATCGTCTAATTACTTTTGAAGACTGATAGCGACATGAGATATATTTGGGCAAAACTTGATGTGTTTTCGACATGCAAGAAAATTATGGGAAATTAGTCCTACAGTTTATATATATATATATATACATACATATATATATGTATGTGTGTATGTGTGTGTGTACATATATATATGAATTTAGTGGTCTACATAATGCCAAGGTGAAATTATTTGTGGGAAGACAAAATTTTATAAATACTACACCCTAAGTTTCTAGTCTACTTCTATATAAATTTACAGTCAATACAGCTTCTATTTTGATCATATGTCTTATTAGATAAATTAATTCATATTTAAATATGTCTACCAAATCAACTTATATCATCCTTTTTAAAGGTGTATATATATATATATATATATATATACACATAATTAGTATTAAAAATATGCACGGAGATCTATTGCATATGGATTCATGATATTTGAATATAATTTATTGCTTGTTTTTTTTTTTCCCCTTATACATTGATATCATTTTCTGATCACATTATTTCCATTGATATTAATTACATTCTATATTTTGTCATCGTTCCTTCTTTTGCGAACCGCAGTTCCATTAGAAGAAAAATGTTTGGCGCAATATGGAAAGGTTTTTTCTTTTTTTTTTTTTTTTTCCTATTAAATGGCATTTATAAGTATTAAGCCCCCCATTCCAGTTCAGGTTGATTAAATTTAACCATTCCAACTCGGATAATCGGGGTTTTTTATTTTTTATTTTCTTTTTTTTTTTTTTCTTTTATTTATTTTCTCAAAATGAATTTTCTCTCCGCATTTTTTGCATATTTTTCATGATCATTGTGTAATATGTCTCTTTATTCTTCTTAGGCGATAAGTAACATTTATTTCTGTTATATTATATTATACTTTACATTTGGCAGATATCTAAGTATGATTTGTATACTATTAAGTGCTGCATAATAAAATTTCTAGCTACTAATTCATGTTTTTCATTAAAAAAATATTTACTTATTGGATACGACGAAAGAGGAAAATTCTTCAAAGTCCTAATGTCGTAAAGGCAATCAATTCGTTAAGGAAAAAGAAGAGAACATGTAATAGATAAAATTCTTTTTTTATTTCAATATATATATATATATCTAATTCACAAATGTCACATGGGACAATTATAAAGATTAATTGATTTATCCTCGGATACTGATGCAATCAGGTTGTTTTTTAGTGGATTATATTTTACTGCCCATACCTGTTAAAAATAATAAGTTATGATTATCGCATTCGATTATATCTATACTTGTAATTATAAGGAATGGTACGGTACGCGAATGTATTTGCAGGCATATACATATTAGTGATAGTTAATTATATAAATATCATTTTAGATAATGAATATTTCTAATTATTTATGTAATACTTATACCTGATCATTATGTTCATTAAATGTATGCACACAGTGACGTTGTGCTAATTCCCAAACTTTGACTGTGTGATCCGAACTGCTTGATACAAATCTTTGTCCGTTAGGTGCAAAACCTACTCCAAGTACCCAAGAAGCATGGCCTGACATGGTTCCTGCTAGATTCGCATCTTTCCTATAATAGATATAAGAGAAAAATATTATTTTAAATTTTTAGAAAAGCACATAATAAATATTAACATAGCACAAAGTCTATATAACGATATTGTTAGTTCTTAAATTAAATATTTTTAAATTTATTTGGAAACTGACACATCGTATAGTTTCATGTGTCCGTCATCCGATGCGGTCAAGAGTAATTGAGAGTCAGGAGAAAAACATAAGGATCTGATAGGCATTGCATGACCTAAAAAATAACTTTTTAATATATCTTTCTATGAGAGAGAAAGAGAGAGAGAGAGAGAGAGAGAGAGAGAGAAAGAGAGAAAGAGCGAGCGTAGGATTAATATAACAAATGTTAGTTTTTACTTTCTTAAATGTACCTTCCAATGTGCGGAGAACTTTACCATAAGTAACATCAAAGATATTAATAATACCATCTATTGCACCGCTAGCAATATATTTACCATCCGGACTCTAGAAATAAGATACGATATAAACTTGCTCTCTGTAATCGATGTAATAGTTCCTATACACACGCAGTAAAAAAAAAAAAAAAAAAAAAGAAAAAAAAGAAATAATTTATTTTAAAGTACGTACGTAAGCGACGCTCAGTGTGAATTTTCCACCTCTTGTATCTAACGTTTGCTCTTGTTTTCCGCCTTCTGTTCCATATAGATGTATTTTACCTGCATGACTACCGGATACAACAAATTTATCATCGGGGGAAAATACCACTGTCCATATATCAACCGGACCTACTTCTATGCTAGTAATTTTCTCGCCAGATTCCAAATCCCATATCTTTAAGCTTGAATCAAGCGAACTCGATGCGCACTCTGCAAATATTATTTATAATCATTACCTGATATTGTATTAAAAAGAATAAAACATTTTTTTGTCATTTAATTACAACATACTTAAACCATCCGAACTCACAGCTACTGACACAACTCCTAGGGAATGACCGGTTAATTTATGTTTTAACTCTAAAGAACCACCTTTATGTTCCCAAACTTTAACGGCATCGTCTACAGATCCTGTGACCACGTATTCTGGTACGTCATCATCATTCGAAAAAACAGAATCTCTGTCGAAACAAATTCGGTATAATTTTGACAGGGCGATAGGATTCAACATGAACGTTATCGTTTAAAGGATACTACCGAGAATCATCGTTCTCAGGAATTACTTTCTTCCTCTTTGGACATCCCCAAGCACAGGTCCAAATACTGTCTTCGTGTGCATTTTCGGTTTTATTAATTAACGAATACTAAAATAATATATATAATAAATATACACACACACACACACACACACACACACAATAATATTCTTCAGTTTATATTTCAAATTTATGATTAAAACATACGTAAATCGATCACGAAAATATTCTCACCATTTTCTTGCAAACTTATTTATGTATGTATGTATATTGTCAAATATTATTTTGGAGGTTATGCTTGATTATCTATAAATATA
>OU427006.1:1200000-1210000 GCA_911387935.1 Dolichovespula saxonica | reverse complement strand
AAAAAAAAAAAAAAAAAAAAAAAAAAAAAAATTAGAAAAAAAAATTAGAAAAAAAAATTAGAAAAAAAAAAAATTAGAAAAAAAAAAAGATTAGAAAAAAAAGATTAGAAAAAAATGAGGACGGTTCTCCCGATCGAGGAAAGAAATATCGGCAGACGATGTTATACGTAAGTAATAGGCGAGTAATAAAAGGGCGATAAATGTTCGTAAAACTCGTTAGAAGTTTGCGAGGATATTGCGGCCTTGTACTCTCTCTCTCTCTCTCTCTCTCTCTCTCTCTCTCTCTCTCTCTCTCTCTCTCTCTATCTGTCTATCTATCTATCTATCTATCTATCTATCTATCTCTATCTTCTTGTCGGCACGTAGAAAAGAAAGAATTCATCCTGTGTAGACACTTTGAACGCTGTTAGCTCTATAGGCTGTATGGTCTAGCATAGAACAAGGATGGTTCCAAGAATTCGTTTCTTTTTCTACAGTCGACAAACACAGCAGAGAGACAGGAGCGTCATAAAACGGTTCCAGTTCCCACGGGACCATACTCTCTCTCTCTCTCTCTCTCTCTCTCTCTCTCTCTCTCTCTTTCTCTCTCTCTATCTCTCTCTCTCTCGCGCGCGCCAAGGTTGTTTAGTTCTGGTACTGAAAGAACGGCTTCCTTAGATCCTTAGATGCTGCTGGAAGAAAAGGAAGGTAATACTTCTCGAGATGTAAGGAGAAGGAGTAGGAGGAGGAGGGTGGGTGGAGGGGGAGGGGAAAGCGAGAAAGGGAATACAGAACTTCTACTTCTCTCTCTCTCTCTCTCTCTCTTTTTATTTTTTTTCTCTTATTTTTGGTACATTAATTTCGAACCACCTCTTCGTCTTTGCTCATAAACTTCATTAAACTTGTAGAATGGACCGCGATGATGTACGAGAGGATATTTAAATATGACGAAAATTGTAGCAGCTTCGTGTAGATAAAAAGTAGAAGAAGAAGTAGAAGATAATAAAATTTTAGTTTAATTTAAAACTGAATAATAAATATATATATATATATATACATATACACATGCGTATACACATAAGCGTATTATAATAAAAATTGCAGCGATCCTCGTGTCGTAAATATTCAATTTAACCATTGATTTTTCTTTTCATTTTCTTTTTCTTTTTCGACGGCTTAGCAAGGATCTTCATTGAATCAAAAAAAAAGGACACGTCCTTATGTATTAGGATCAGCTGATCGTTACATTAATCGTCGATCATCGTCGTCTATTTTTATAGTCGATTATTTATTTATTTATTTATTTATTTATTATTTTCCTTCGACGTCGTAAACGTTATGAGATATTATCGTTTATAAGACGCCCTCGAATGTTTTTAGTCAACTCGTGGTACGAGCCCTTCCATTTTCCCCTTTCTCTCATCCCTTCGTACCACCTCGAAATACGTAATACGCGTACGTACGTACGTATTGGAAAACTAAAAGTCGATGGAAAAGTTCATTTCTCTCTTTCTCCTTGTTTCAACTTCCACGTTTCCATTGTTACTATATAACAAACCCTATGGTTTAGTCAATAGTTAAGCACCGCGCAATACCGTTTGCCTTTTCGTTATATGTCGTCAAGGAAATGGCGAAGGGCAGAGCGAGGTTATTTATTACCATTACTTTCTTGCCCAAGGAAGTCTGGGCTATTGCACCCAAAGCCAACCAGCCAACCAGCCAACCAGCCAACCAACCAACCAGCCAACCAACCAACCAACCAACCAACCAACCAGCTAGCCAGCCAGCCAGTCAGTCAGCAGCCCATTGTCCCTAAGGAGAATCAAGCTAGGAGAGAAGCAAAGTAAGCTCCTTTAGTTTTTAAACGAATAGGAGAATATTCTTATTCTTCGGAGGGGGTGTGGGGAGGGGGAGGGGTAGACGAGATCGTCTCTAAGGTTTCGTTAGTTTTGAAGACGACTGGCGTGAGAGAGAGAGAGAGAGAGAGAGAGAGAGAGAGCCGACCAGTTTTTCAATTTTTCGAGTTTCCTTTCCTTCCCTTTTCTTTTCTCTTCTACTTCTTCTTTTTTCTTTTTTCTTTTTCTTTTTCATTTAAGGAGCGTCCCTGTCAAAAGTACGTAGGTAATACTTTAAATGTAAATCATTTCTCCCTTTTTCTCGAATCTTTCATGCTCACGCAGTTACGCTTGTTTATTTTACAAGGCAACATCCTTCAGGCTTTGCAATGATTTTCTCTCTCTCTCTCTCTCTCTCTTTCTCTATCCCTTCGATCCATGGAAAAAAGAACATTTACTGACCCCCTCTCACCCTCACCCTCACCCTCACCCTCACCCTCCCTCCAACCGAGACTTTTCGCTCAAAACCCATCCGTATTAAACCATTTTCAACTGTCATTCGTTATGTCTGTACTTTGGGGGAGGAAAAAAAAAGAAGAAAAGAAGAAAAAAAAAAAGAAAACAAAAAATATTCGCTCACCTTCGGGATTTCATAAAAGTGTTGCGTTAAATGGGACGATTTTTTTTTTTTTTTTCTATACAAAACCAATTTTTTTTTCTTCTTTTTTTTTTTTTTTTTTTTTTTTTTTAGAGAAAATAATTACTCGAAAATTAGTCGCTCGATGTTTGGACGAGAGTGTAGACGGAGCGAAGTTCGCTAGGTTGGCGAAAAAGGCGACGAAAACGTCATCCTCGTCGTGTGACACGTGCACGGAGAGAGAATCAAGGCGAAAGCGAAAAAGAAAGAGAAAGAGAGAGAGAGAGAGAGAGAGAGAGAGAGAGAGAGAGACCGGAAGATGAAAGTTCAATGGCTGATCGTCCTGAAGGACTCTTTCCCACGGTTTAGCAATGAGTTCCTATTTACTTGAGCACCGACATCGATCTTTCTTCTTCTTCTTCTTTTTCTTCCTCCTCCTCCTCCTTTTTTTCCCTCCCCCCTTTTTCTTTTTTATCCTTTCTCATCCTTTTTTTTATAGTCACTGTTTTAAGTAGATCATTGTCAAAACCTGTAGAAAGGTTTAAGATCGCGAGAGAGAAGGAGAGGTAGAGAAAAGAAAAATAATGAAGCAAATAGATTCCTAACGCATATATTTATATTTATATTTATATATATATATATATATATTTTTTTTTTATCGTTAAATAGATTATCATCATCATCATCATCATCATCATCATTATAATTTTTTTTCTCTTCGTCCGAATATATTTTTTTTCTTCTCTCCTTTCGAATTCAATTCTTCGTTTTCTCCTTTTTTTTTTTTTTATTTCTTTTGATTTTCGCAAGAGAAAACTTTTTTTTTTCCTATTTTTTCGGCGTCCTTTTTTTTTCTCCTTTCCTTTTTTCTTTCGTCGTCATTCAATAAAAATTCGTGGACGGAGAACGGCGAGCGTAAAACTGTTTTTTTTCTTTCTTTTTTTTTTTTTTTCTTTTTTTTTTCTTTTTTTTTCATGTAAGTATATCCCTCGAGGAGGTTTCTCTCGTACGTACGTACGTACAATGTACCTTCGACGTTTATGTATACGAGAGTCGCATGAATTTTTATGTTCGACTACGATCTGCATATAATGACGATGCTGATTGGGCCGGACGTGGCGCACCTCTTTATCTCGATTTCTTCATTTCTTTTTTTTTCTCCTTCTCTTTCTCTCTCCCCTTTTTTTTTTTACGAAAACACAAACACAAACACACACACAAATTCGAAAAATAAAATTCATTAATCGTTATAATCGACAACGCATGCATCGAATGATTTCTCTCCCTTTTTTATTTTTTTTTATGTTGTCCTCTCTCTCCCTCCCTCCCTCTCCCTTCCTCTCTCTCTCTCTTTCTCTTTCTTTCTCTCTGAAAGATTTGACACGACGAAACACGTGCATGGGAGGGTTTATCGTCTCGCCATAATAATAATTATTATTATTATTAAAAAAATCGTTTTCTCTTCTCTCTCTCTCTCTCTTTCTCTCTCTCTCTCTCTCTTACCTCCCGCCTAGAGAACACATTAAAAGTTCAAGATGGCGGTGTCATATGGCGCCAGAGATATATGTATCTCTATACACTTCATATATTATAACGAGTGCTCCTCGCGAGAAAACACAAATAAACAGAAATTACCCGTTTACAGGACTATATAAGAGGGGGTAGGAGGATTATATATATGTATATATATATATATATATATATATATATATATATATATATATCCTATATACATACGTATATCGGATTAGAAGTATAGTTTAGTTTCGTATCTCTCCGCTCGGTCATAATTTAAAAAAATGTTGAGTGTTACTCCTTTTCATGAGAATTTTCTTGCTCTTTCTTTCTTTCTCTTTTTCCTTTTATTTTTCTTTTCCTACCACTCATTTTTTTGCTCCACCAGTTGGAAGAACATCTTGGCAAGATGCTCTCTCTCTCTCTCTCTTTCTCTTTCCTTCTTGTAGGGACCTCGAGAGGAATCCTTCGAAAAGTAGGACACTTTTCTAGGATTTCTCTCTCTCTCTCTCTCTCTCTCTCTCTCTCTCTCTCTATCTCTCTTTTGCTCCTCCTCTTTCTATTTTTTTTTCTTTCGAAGAAAAACGTTCGAAGTCACTGCGACACTTGTTCACCATTTACGAATGCTGATACTTTGTTTAAAGATCTTTACGATTGGGCCACCCAACTATTAAGATTTTCTCAGAAGGAACCAATAATTTTCCTCCGAAAGATATTTTTTTTTTCCTTATATTCAATATAAAATAACATGCTTTATTTCTTATATACATATACATATATATATATTTTTTTTTTCTTAAAAAGAAAAAAGAATCGCTCGACAATCTCGTTATTAATCGTAACAAAATAATTGTCCTTTATTTTATTCGAATAAAAATAAAATAAAATGAATAAAACGATAAAAAAAAAGGAACTCAAGGATAGAGAAAAATAAACAAAGGAATCGATGATTAGATCGAATCGCAAGGATCAATACACGATCTATGATTCTTGATAAATTAACGAAAAAAAATAAAAAAATAAAAAAAAGTCCTGTACTTAAAAAAAAAAAATATATATATATACAGAAAAAAAAATGTGTAACGCGCAATATCGAGACGATTGTGCGTTGTCCGTCCCTCCCTCCCTTCCTCTCTCCCTCCCTGCCTGCCAAAGAAAAAAAGTAAAAAAAAAAAAACAAAAAAAGAAAGAGAGAAAAAGGTACAAGAAGAAGAGAAAGAAAAAAAAAAAAAAAAAGAAGAAACAAAAGGATGACCGTCGCGTTTATCGTTACGATCAAATACACCGTCATGCGCTATCCCACATTATTAACACCCTTTTGAATTTTCCAAGCGTACGATCCGCAGATTATGGTTTCGATATCGCATAGTCAACGGGGACGGACTCTCGGGCGGTCTCGAAAATTCCCACAGAAAAATATTACACAGTAGAACGACCGCCGTCAATGAAGCTCCGTAAAGTGGCACGAAATAGAATAAGGGCAGAGCATCATGCCTTTCGTGGGTTTCACGGGATGTATCACGGGAGGTTTCACCATAGTAATTGCATTTATACTATATAGACACTGCATATATATATATATATATATATATATATATATATATATATATATATATATATATATATATATGGAGGTAGGCAGATGTTTCTCTCTCTCTTTCTCTCTCTTTCTCTCTCTCATTCTATGGGGTCGCGTGACGGTAGAATCTTTCTCGCGATATCTCGTGGTCCTTTAATGGCCCCCATAACACATACATACATACATACATACATACATACATACATACATATATTATATACGCGCGAACAAATAAATACAGAAAAACAAATGCATACACAAGTATGTATATTATTGCCAGTGAAATCACGAAAGTAATACGTACGTACGTTTTATTAATCGTCGACATATCCAGCATGATCGATAACCTCCACGATTATCTCCCGTTATCTTCGGAAAAGAGATGATAATATCGTGATACGGCAAATGGTTTATTAAGCCAAACCTTCTACGTAAATTATTTCTTCCTGTGTTAATCACTTCTCCTTTTATCCTTCTTTTTTCCTATCTCTCTCTCTCTCTCTCTCTCTCTCTCTCTCTCTTCCTCCTTCTTTTGATAATTTTAATTAGGCTTCGGATTTATAAAAGTATATCGTCTTATATTATGTTTGGTGAATACCCGACAAAAAAGGAGAAGGAAAACAGATTAAAAAAAAAAAAAAAAAAAAAAATAAACATACGTGAAGAAAGACAACACGAATGATCATGATTCATGGCGGGGGATTGAATTTGTTCATCCTTCTTTCTTTTTTTTCTCTCTCTCTCTCTCTCTCTCTCTCTCTCACTTTTCCCATATATTTTGTACGTACACGTATTTTTGATTTTTTCTTTTTTTCTTTTTCGTCGCTTTTTAGGATCACTACCAACATGGACGATCATATGAACGATCAATTTTAAGGAGAAAATTAATGAATTAATTAACAGATGAAGATAACAGCTGTCCAACGTGAAACACACTTCGACGTCACAAAAGTAAGTACTCTCTACTCTCCACCTCCCTCATCATCTCTGCCCTTATTTTTATCATTATTTTTTAACTTTCTATAACCAAATTGATTCTCTCGCCTGTAAGAAGGAAGAAAAAAAAAAAATTATTTAATAGGTGAAAGCTATAGCGCGGTACGATTATACCGCTACTAATTACAATTTATACTTTTTAAAACAACGATAGGTACCTCTGGACATGACGTTATAAATAATTTTACTCGCGAACAAAATATGGATACTGCGTATATTTCTTTTTATTTTTTATTTTATTTTTCTAAAATAAATATTCTGCGAGTGCATGCATAAAACGGATTTACAAAGTTTCTATTGAAATCGCGTTCATTGTGATCTTTCGTCTTGTGAGAATTAAATTTAAAAAAAAAAAAAAAAAAAGAAAATAGAAATTCATTTGTACACACACACACGTATGTTTAAAAAAATGTATATATGCAATGTATGTACACACTGTATTTTAAAAAATTTCTGAAACCATAACAAATGATTAAAATACTTTTTGAATTTTTATGGATTAATTCTAAAGCGTTGAAAACATTTTTGAATATATATATATATATATTATATACTATATATCGGGACACGATTTACGCGTGAATGCGAATTAGATCGAACGAAGATAGTAATAGTTGGAAGACTAGAGAGAGATATAGAAAAACAAAAAAAAAACAAAAATGAAAATGAAAAAGGAAAGGAGACGTAGATGGGGAGGAGAGAATTAAAATGTCAAAAATCAGGTTATTGGATGACGTGAGTAAGGTCAATCCAGTAGGTAGGATAGTTGTTGGTAGTTCTGGAGTGTTAAGTATATTTTGCATATATCAGGACACGTTGATCTACGGGGAAATGCGAATCAGACTGAGTGAAAGAGTAAGTGTAAGAGTAAGAGTAAGAGAAGAGAGGAGAGGAGAGGAGAAGAGAGGAAGAAGAAGAGAGGAAAGGAAAGGATAGGATAAGAGAGGAGAGGAGAGGAGAGGAGAGGAGAGGAGAGGATCGAGAGAGCCGACAACCGTTCTGCCTGTGAACGGAAGACGCCCCGGGTAGGCATGCCCAATGAATTCGTCTGCGACCGAATGGTAATGTTACTGCGTGCGGTCCTTATGTCGTGTCGGCTTGAGCACGACAATTCTCAAGAGAGAGAGAGAGAGAGAGAGAGAGAGAGAGAGAGAGAAAGAGAGAGAGAGAGAGAGAGAGAGAGAGAGATATATATATATATATATATATATATATATATATATATATATATATATATGTATATGTATATATACATATATATATATATATATATATATATATATATATATATATATATATATATATATATGTAGAGAGAGAGAGAGAGAGAGAGAATCTCTCTTACATTGTCTACATATACATAGATATATATTGTCTATATATACATATATTTATATATATATGTATTTATGTATGTATGTATGTATTTATGTATGTATGTATGTATGTATGTATATGTTACGTATGTACGTACGTATGTAACCCAACAGCACTGCCGTTTGCAATTTGTTGTCTGGGCTCCAATTTGCCAAGTGAGTGGCCGTGGGCGCTACCACCGTCGCTTCCGACGGATATTCGGCGTCGAAAATTGCCAATTGTTTCAATGGAACTCGATTCGTATTGTTCACTAACACACATATACACAGAGAGAGAGAGAGAGAGAGAGAGAGAGAGAGAGAGAGAGAGAGAGAGAGAGAGAGAGAGGTATCTACGTACGTATATATTTATATGTTCCTTTAGTATAAGAACATCAAGCAATGAGAAGAACCTTTAACGTCACATAAAGTCCCCAGGGATCGGAGAAAGTTTCAAGCTCATCCGAAATAAGGGCTCGCTTCGATCCTTTTTTTCTTTTTCTTTTTTTTTTTTTTTTCTTCCACCTCTTAAACCTCGATCTCTGATATTTTGTCGTTAAGATTTCCCTTAACTGTCCAATCGTTTAACGATCATACCGATCGTTCTAATTCGATCGATTTCACAGCGGATATTTTATACGGTGATCGGTCGCTTTCTCTTTACGAGATTTTGTTTGGAATTTTTTATTCGAATATTATATATTGTAGTTTGAATTATACCTAGAATGCTTGTACGCGTGCGCGCGCGCGTGTGTGTGTGTACAATAATCCTCTCTAAAAGTCGAATGTTAATTTTTTTTATCTTTTTTGTTATTTTATTTACAAAGAAAAAAAGAAAAGAAAAGAAAAAAGAAGCGTAATGTTGTATAGGATTGGAGTTTATAATAATGGATCTTCGTTACGTTCGCGAATGACTTATTCTAAGCTATGCGGCAATACCTATGATGATGGTATTACCTTCTTGAGAATTTATTGAACCATAGGAGCGTTCATCTTAATCCAACTCTATCGTCCTTCTTATTCTCTTTCTCTCTCTCTCTATCTGTCTATCTCTCTTTCGTTGACTTCTCAATCAAGAAAAGAGAGAGAGAGAGAGAGAGAGAAAGCGAAGAGTAAGTTAAGTTAAGTTAAGTTACCTCAAATGATCTATGGCATTTGGCAGGAAGGTCATGCCAGGGCAGATAAACGTAGAAAGTTACGTTGATTATTAATGCGAGAATTCAAGCCATTCAAACTAAAGAATAACAACAACAACAACAACAACGACAACAAAGATGACGACGACGACGACGAACATTACTAGTCCCTTCGATTCTATCGGCAAAATATTTCCATTTAATTGGACGGCCAACTGACTATCGGCAAAACGTAAAGCTAGCTTCTTGACGACACGCTCGTCGTTAGGCTCGTTCATCAATCTGGATGGTGACTAAGTATTTTTCAGATACTCGTGTCACGTTAGAATGTTGGTATTAAATATTATCAAGAGAGACATATATATATATATATATATATATATATATATATATATATATATATATATATATATACGGGTACATGTGTCGTATAAAATTATTGGTAAAAAATAGTTTCCAACATTTTTTTTTTCTTTTTTTTTTTATTTATATATATATATTTTTTTTTTCGAAACAATTGTTAATTATGTACGTACGTATATCAGGGACAACGGGTGCGTACGGGTATATACGTACATCGATATTTTTCATGTTCAACGTTCAATGTTCATATACTTATATTTATATTTATATATATACAAAGTGAGCCAAAAGTTCGTAGGCTCATATTCTGAAAAAAGAAAAGAAAAAAATTAACCCATACAAAGAGTCTCGCAAAAGTAGGCCAATCGATTTTCAAAACTCACCCATAAACTTTTCCCACCCTCGTCCTGTACATACATTTATATATTTGTTCTTACATAGGATTCCTAGTAAAATTCGTGACGTTCGATGATGATGTTCGACGTGCAAACGATCTTCATGGAAAAGTAATGGTGGATTCAATTCAATATTCAACGTAGAAATCGTAGAATCCTAGTGGCGATAGAACGATTAAGACACGCGTTCGATTTGAATGCATACACGGA
>OU427006.1:1160000-1197500 GCA_911387935.1 Dolichovespula saxonica | reverse complement strand
CAAGAGCGTTGCCTCTTTCGAAGGCACTCATTGGAAAGCTGTCATTCCATGGAATTTCAACGTTCTGTTTTTCTTTAAATTGATGACTATTCTTACATTACTCGTACCGCCAACAGTTTTCTAACGTTGCTCGTGCAAGCATGCGTGCATGCGTGCATGCGTGCGTGAGTCTTCTTTCTTTCTCTCGTTCTATTCTTTTTCTCTCGTCTTTTTATTTTCTAGTTCTTAACTCTTCGTTAGTTAGGTGTTCTTAATGATAGAATCGTTATTATGACACGCACACACGCACACACGCACGCACGCACGCGATAGTTCGTCATCGTTTACGATAGCTCGAGGTACAATATTATACTTTTTAATTCGCGATAGTTTACAATCATTAATCCGTTGAATTTCTTTCACTTATACTCTCTCGTCAAGTAAATGTATTAATAACATTCGCGATGGTGTTCGTAATCGTTCAATAGTCATTGCTCGTTACGATTCGAGCTCCTTGACGAGTTAATTTGCATTAAAAAAAGAAAAAAAAGAAAAAATAAGATAAAAAGAAATAATAAGAAAGAAGGAAAAAAGGATGCATAATTTTTATTTCAACGAAAAAGAAAAAGAACAAGAAAAAGTGATTGAACAATTAAATCATCGATCTAAATACGTACGTATATGAAAAAAAAAAAAAAAAAAAAAAGAAAAAGAAAAAGAAAAAGAAAAATGTCTCGCAGTAAAGAAAATCGTCGATATTATTCAAGTGTGTGTGTGTGTGTGTGTGTGTGTGTGTTTGTGTGAGTGATATATATATTCCTTGGGGAGAATCGAAAGATCGTTGAAACGATTTTACGTTAGGACGTGAGATTACCGTTCTTTCTCTAAAGATCAAACGTCTTTGCCCCCTCCCCCTACCCCTCACCGCACCCTGTTTGGAAAAAGGGACCAGGAGCATGTGTAGACGGAGAGAAAAAAAAAGAAAGAAAGAAAGAAAGAAAGAAAGAGAGAAAAAGAGAGAGAGAGAGAGAGAGAGTACGTACGTATGTATATCAAAGAATAAGAGAGAGAAAGAGAAAGAAAAAGAAAAAGAGAGAGAGAGAGAGAGAGAGAGAGAGAGAGAGAGAAATGCAAGAAAGAAGAGAGCACGTGCCACAGCACACCTGCGTTTTCAGGGATATGCCATAGGTAAGTCGGGCACCTGGCGAGACTCAGACAGTCTCTCTCTCTCTCTCTCTCTCTCTCTCTCTCTCTCTCTCTGTCTCTCTCTCTGTCTTTTTACCCTCTGAAGTAATACTATTCTCTGATGCAAGAAATATTATCGAGAGAAAAGGAAGCTAAGGGATAAAAGGAGGGAGTAAGGAAGTAAGGAAGGAAGGAAGGAAGGGTCGTAGCTTCCTCGCAAAAAGGGATAGGGAGGGAAGGGAGAGGGTGGTGGTGGTGGTGGTGGTTCTTATAGGAGGATCGCTTATAGACGATGAAACCGTATCGTCAGGCGTCTGGGATTCGATACACTCCTGTTAACGATCGAGAATCATCGAGATTGCGAGAATTCATTCTCTTTCAAACCTCGTTGATTCATGACGAGAGAAAAAGAGAGAGAGAGAGAGAGAGAGAGAGAGAGAGAGAGAGAGAGAAAAAGAGAAACAGGGAGAGAGATAGAAACAAATTCGTTTTCTTTTCTTTTTTTTTTTTTTTTTTCAAAGTAAACGTCGAATTTATTTTCTCAGATTTATAATATCGAATGCTATTGTTAGCACGACAGATTACGTATAATGGCGAGGAATAAGAAAATTCGGGCTAAAGCGTGTAATGGTTTATAAAATACGATGGACAGCTGTCCATGGCTTATTATTTGGGATCCAACGTCTTCGAGTTCCCATCAAACGAGCTTTTCTCTCTCTCTCTCTCTCTCTTTCTCTCTATCTATCTATCTCTGTCTCTGTCTCTCTCTCCTTGTTGGCAGTATACCACCTAATTCAATATATTTCTTTTTTTTTACTTCTCTCTCGCTCCCTCTCTATCTTTTTTATTATTATTTTTATTATTATTATTATTATTATTATTATCATTATATGGAGTAGAATCTAAGGAGGAGAGGGAGGGGAGGAGGGTGAAATCGAGACGTACGAAAGTTAAATCTGATATTCGAAATGTTGTGTAGGCAAAATGCATTTTACGAGTGCATCTTACGAATGCATCACGCGCGTACGTCGATACCGATTGGAAGCATTCGTCGATTATAAAGTCTCTACATATTTTTTTTCTTTCTTTTTTTTCCTTTTTTTTTTTTCTTTTTTTAACGTCGCGTCTCGTCCAAGAATGGGAGAATAATAATTTGCATCGAACGAATTTTCTATTCCCCTTTCGGCCGAATTGTCTCGACGAACAAGGCGTTGAAGACTTGAAATTATTTTTAAAGAAGAAAGAAAAAAAAGAGAGAGAGAGAGAGAGAGAGAGAGAGAGAGAGAAAAAGAAGAAGCAGAAGAAGAAAAAGAAGGATAGAGAGAAAAAAGAGAGAGAGAGAGAGGAAAAAAGTATGTTGAAGTTCCGCGATATGGAAGTACGAAAGCATTAACGTATGATACGTTATTTCGTAGGGCTCTCCCCCCGCCCCTCCCCACCACTTCAGACTCTTTTTTGGAACCCTCCTGCTGTGAAATAATTTCAAACAAGGAGGACAAACCAACTGCGAGAGGTGAAAAGACGTTACGTTACGTTACGTAGTAGTAGTAGTAGTAGTAGTAGTAGTAGTCATCGTCTTCGTCGTCGTCATCGTCTTCGTAGTCGTCGTAGGGCTCACCCTTAGCATGACAATAAGACATCTGCTTGGCACGAGCTTCCTAAGGGTGCTAGTGGGGTATTATAGAAGGCAGTATGCTTTTTAGGGTGTGCCCACCCTTAAATGAAATCGCCCCGTGGATACGTCCTGGACGATAATCTACGATGCGAGGAGACGAGACGAGACGAAACGAAACGAGACGAGACGAGACGAGACGAAGAGAAAGAGAAAGAGAAAGAAAGAAAGAAAGAAAGAAAGAAAGAAAGAAAGAGAGAGGAAAGGAAAGGAACGTAATGCTTCCAACGAAGAAAACGCCAAGGGTTCCGTGCATTGATCTTCGTAGTAGTCGTCGTCGTTGTCGCTGTTGTTGTCGTTGTTGCAAACACCTGGTCTGCCTGGCTGACTAGCTTGCTAGCTTGCTAGCTAGCTCGCTCGCTTGCTTGCTTGCTTGCTGACTGTCTGGTTGGTTGAGTTCTTTGCTCGTTTGCTTGGCTGACTGCATCGCCACGAGTCGTCGTTTCTCGCTTCGTTTCATATCAACGTTCGATTGACGTCTTCTCTCCGTCGTCGTTTAGTATAATATTCAAGGTTAACAGACGTGTACCCATCAGTACCTACGTTTTCACGTTTTCACGTTCTCTCTCTCTCTCTCTCTCTCTCTCTCTCTCTCTCTCTCTCTCTCTCTCTCTTTCTTGATATCTCTCGATATCTTTGAAATATCAATTTCGATCCGTCGATTATCGTCGAGATTCACTACTTTTCGCGATGATCTTGATTGACGTCTAATTTGATGCTTCTTCTTCTTCTTCTTTTTTCTTTCTTTCTTTCTTTTTTTTTTTTTTTTTATAATAAATCGAACGACAGACAAACGGGAGCTTCGATGTGTGCATAGGTTATTGATCGATGATCGATAGTTTGGATTCGTACTGATTAATGATATTGATGTCTCCTTGAAAAAGGTAAAAAGTAAAAGGGAGACAAAATTGAAAGATTGGATTAACGATATTAACACATTCGGAAGAAAATGGATATACAGATATTTCGGATATTGTTCGGATGTTTCTGTTCGCAAAAAATAAAAAAATAATAAATTACTTTCGATGTATGTACGCTACGGAAACACACACACACACACACACACACACACAAGTGCCATTATCCTCGAACACAATGGACATTACCTTATGAACAATGAAAGCTTCTCTCTCTCTCTCTCTCACACACACACACATACATACACGAAAACACGGTTGTACTCGCATTCTCTCAGAGGCAAGTGCAAAAATTGGAGGAGGCTCTCTCCTTTTGCTGCGGGGTAGTAGCCATATGGCGCGTGAATTTGATTAATTGCCTTCCTTGCCAACCACCGCCAAGGTATTCGGATCTTCACCTGCACGCGCGAGCGCATGCAATACGACCACGATGCGTTATGAATGATCAGACCTCTCTCTCTCTCTTTCGGAAGAGAGGAAAGAGAGAGAGATAGATAGATAGATAGATTGCGAGGATAGGGACAGATAGAGAAAGACCGTGGAACGTTATTACGTGGAAGACGAATCGTTTTCTATAGAATTTATCACGTAGACGACGACGTACGACGACGAACAGAAATTGTTTAACAAGTTGTTTGACCAACGCTTTATGGGATTGTGCGAGATTGCGCGTTATGACAATAACAACAACAACAACTATTACTATTACTATTACTACTATCCCGACGATTGTTTTCCTTATCAGAAAACATTTATAAGTCCCCCGTTACTATCCGTGGTTTATGATTCCTACGTGAGAGGAACGTTGATGCTATCGAGAGAACCGCGGGCCTGATAGAAATATTAACACGTTGAATAATATAACGCGTTTTGAAAAAAAAAAAAAAAAACTTACGGCGATGGGGACGAAATAAAATTTTGGTTACGAAATAAAAACGAATTAAACGAGAGGATAGAGAAAAGGGTTTTTTCTTTTTCTTTTTCTTTTTTCTTTTTTTTTTTTTCAGGAGAATTTCGTTTTATACGGAAACTATAATTATTATATATGTATATATACATGTATATATATATATATATATATATATGTTATATCGTTGATTTAATCCCATGAACGATGGGAAAATCAATCGTACGTATTGATTTGTATAAAAAGAGGGAAAATAAATGGAACGATACGATAACGGAGGGATTAACAAGTTATTTATTCCTTTTATTATTGTCTATATATATAGAAAAAGAGAGAGAGAGAGAGATAGAGTGAGTATGTGTGTGTGTGTGTGTGTGTATGTCTGTGTGTGTAAGAAAAAATCTATAGAAATTTTAACGTCGGTAAGAATGATTCAAGACATGTACTTTACTTTACAACGTTTAACATTTCGACGAGTCATTTCTTCGTCCTTAGATTCTCTAGCTCTCTCTCTCTCTCTCTCTCTCTCTCTCTCTCTATATATATATATATATATATATATATATATATATATATATATATATATATATCATACCTTACGGTATATATATATACGACGAAATGCATGAGTATGCAAACTAAATGCACCATTCTCTCTCTCTCTCTCTCTCTCTTTCTCAGGCGCGAGCGCAAAATTTTCAAAGGAAAATCCGACGATTGCATTCCGTTAGAACGTAACTTAGAGAGAGAGCTTAACGATAGTTTTTTGATTCGTTACGTTCTCTCGCCATTTACGTTCACTTCTCGAGCACCGTATAATAGTTAACGCACATTAACCAATGCCGCTAATATTCCACGTAAACGTCATTCGACATTGGACGTTAAAATTAAGCAACGGGGAATTAATGTCTCCCATTAACGTTTAGAAAGGCCATAATCTCTTTTCGTACGATACGTTATTAATACGATTTCATCGTCCGGTTGAAAATGTTTCTTTTTTCTTTTTTTTTTTTTTTTTTTTTTTTTTGATTTCAAACCCTAGTAACAAGCACGTCGGATATCTCACTGTATGTACATTTTTATATTTATTTATTTATTTATTTATTTATTTATTTATAAGTGAACATTAACAACGAACACGTGGAATTGATTGAAATGTTCGTTGGACGATGAAACAAAGATTAGAAAAGAAAAATTTTCATGTAACATTCATTTTCATATTCATTTTTATGTCCTATCGTCCGTGTAGAAAAATAAACAAAAATAAAAAGTAAAAATAAAAAGAAAGAGAGAGAGAGATCTCATTTGGATCGAAATTGGGCATACATTTAGGACTTTTAACTTTCGTTGAGGTCCGTCTGGTGAGAAGAAAACGAAGACGAAAACGAAGACGAAGACGAAGAAGAAGAATCGTAATGGCGGGGGAGTAGTTGGGACAGTGGGGGTGAGTAGGAGGAGGGGTGATGAAGGGAAGGGGGATAGAGTCAGCTCGTTAAAGAGATAAGCTAAGGACAGACGAATCATTAGAGTGAAGGAAACTCGGGCCACCCTGGCGTGCATTCGCTTCGAGCGTTCGCTCGATCACTCTTTGATCGACGATTTATTATTACATACATACGTACATACGTACATATATATATATATATATATATATATATACATATATATAATATATTTATATACATATATATACGTGTTTAGAGAAACGGTTCAAATGTTGTGTGGCCATTGCGCTAGCGTTTAATCATCGAAACGTTAATATAACGTCGCGATAACGTTTACGATCATGAATAATCCCTATTACTGGGTTAGGTCTTTTATCGGCCGGAAGTTCGTCCATTTTGTTTCTTTTTCTTTTTTTTGCTTTCTTTTCTTTTTCTTTTTTATTTTCTTTTTCGTTCATTATTATTATTATCATTATTATTATTATTATTATAATTATAATTATTATTTTCGTTTTCTCGTTTGTAATTAAATTCATTTCAATTAAACAGTTTCATTAAGAAAAAAAAAAAGAGAGAGAGAGAGAGAGAGTACAATTAATATATCGGTACCGTCGTTTCGCGCTAGACAGGACATTAAACCGTCTTTCGTTCTGTCCAACGTTGTTTCTATTCCAAGCCACTCGAAAGTGTTGCCATGCACAACGCCACACGTTCTATGAATAATACGACGAGTTAGAAAAACGTGAAGGAGAAAGAGAGAGAGAGAGAATGGGGGGATTTTTATAATTTTAAACTA
This sequence comes from Dolichovespula saxonica, assembly GCA_911387935.1. NCBI lineage: Eukaryota > Metazoa > Arthropoda > Insecta > Hymenoptera > Vespidae > Dolichovespula > Dolichovespula saxonica. Next base: position 1,190,599 of record OU427006.1, on the reverse strand, counting down.
AAAATCAGACCTGGGATTCGTCAGAGTCTAAGAACTCGTTTTCTATCTACATATTTATCTATTTCCCTCTCTCTCTCTCTCTCTCTCTCTCTCTCTCTACTCGTATTACAATAAGTAGGTATATAATTATCTCGCGTTTAAAAATCGTTTAATGTATTTGAAACGATCGCGTAATCTATTAGAAACAAATATCAGATCGTTTTCTAAATGATATTTTCTATATTTTTTCATTTTTTTTTTTTTTATTTTTTCTTACCACTCGTCTTTGACGGCCGTCGATCGACGATATTTCGTTGAAATATTACGTTAAGCCAATCTGCAATTACCAATCGTAACGTCATTAAATCATAATAAGATTTACATAGATCGTCGTAACGCGTTCGAATTCAACGAAGCTGGTTGAAGTTCCGTAGGAATTAATTTTAACGATAATGGAGAAAGCGAGGATCGCTTGCCTTTCGATAATCCGATCGTTGCGATCGTTAAGCGATTCGTAAATGAAAGAAAAAAAAAAAAAAGAAAATAAAGAAAATAATCGACGTTTAACATAATATTCGAACGACGATGACGACGACAACGGAGAACAATTTTTAAACGACGTATGCATATACGATATTTCAATCGGCGTATCGATTCGAACATTTTCTTAATCGTCGACATATTCTTCGGTTTATTACGAGGTAATACGTATAATGGAGGCTATATACATACATATATATATATATATATATATATATATATATGTATATATATATATATATATATATATATATATAACGAATCATTCGAAAAACTCACAGAACGAAGTTAAAACCTAACAAATGGGTTCTCGAGCCTTATACCGACGATTTATACGCCATACTGTCGTAAGTTCATAACCTTCGTAGATCCCTTTAATGTACCGACCCTCTCTCACGGGCTTACCGTCTCTCGTTCTTGCATTCATTGCTCCTTACACACACACACACATACACACATGTATCTACGTAACTACGTGACGTGCACGCGCGCACACACACGGAGATAAATTTACACGTATACCAAAATAGAAAAGAACGTCTATGTGCGTAGAAGAAGAGGCCGGTATTAGTCAGAGCGAAAGATTCATTATGACGTACAAATAACGGAGTTAAATAAATTTACTATTCTGGTAGTAAGTATCTTATTTGTAAAATAATAACCATCTTGAATATATATATATATATATTCGTTTGATCAACAACGATGATTCGTATCGATCTCGTTTATTATTTTTTTCTTTTGGCCTTTTTTCATTTTCTTTTTTTTGTTTTGCAACAGGTACGGAGAAAATATTTGTTTGACGGAGAGAGAGAGAGAGATTGAACAAATTCGATTGGCCTTGTCTTTTTAATTTTTCTTTTTTTTTTTTTTTTTCTTTCTCCAAAGTTATATCAATTATCAGACATCAAAATCTTCGAAATGAATCGTGACAGATAGTTTCGTTGTCTTGCGTTTATTATTTCAACGTGAGTTTATTATTTTATCGATCGATAGATAGATCGTTGGATGGATGGATGGATGGATGGATGGATGGATGGATGGATCTATACTTTCTCGCGGTCCTTCGTTTCGATTCCTCTGAGAGATTAGAATAACGATTAGAAAAGTGGAAGGACACGAGGATCCTAACTTGTTGGAGATCCGTGTGCCGCTTGTGTTGGACTTTTAGAATGGAGTCTTTTATTCGGCCGGTCGTAAGTTTGAAATTATGATAGGAGAAAATGAAGATATCGGTGATGATGATGGTGATGGTGGTAAGCAGGAAAGGGAAGGAGAGAAAGAGAGAGAGAGAGAGAGAGAGAGAGAGAGAGAGAGAGATAGATAGAAAGCTGGCAGAGCGAGAAACGATGAGAGAGGAATGCGGTCTCCTTGGACCTCAGAAGTTTCTTCCAACACAAACTCGAACTCGCTATCTCTCTCTCTCTCTCTCTCTCTCTCTCTCTCTCTCTCCTTCTCTTTCTCTTTCTCTTTTACTGATTTTTACATTATTTATTTCACTCCTTCTCTCTTTCTCTCATTTAAAAAAATATCTTTGTCCCTCTTTCCCTCTCTCTCTCTCTCTCTCTCTCATTTATAAATTATATCTATCTATCTATTAATCCATCTATATCTATCTCCCTTACTCTTTTTCATAAATTCTTTCTATCCCATTCATTTTTACATTCTCTTTTCCATTAACACATTTCCACATACGCCAATCTTATTCATTCGCTCGTGTGCGCGTGTACATACAATGAAAGTAGTTTTCATCGTTCGACTTTTCTTCCTCATCGACACTTTAGATGTTGAAATTGATCGGTATCGGAGCCTAATTCGCGATATTACACCTGACACGTTAGTACCCTGCCGTGTAAATGATGATTCTCTAACTAAAGAATCGCCCCTCGTACGGATAGATTTATCATATACGAGGATACAGGTTAATGTATTAGTCCTCCGGATTGCGTACGTACGTACGTACGTGTGTACGTGAGCGCATATATGTGTCTCTCTCTATGTGTGTGTGTGTGTGTGCGCGCCGATCGGTCTCACTTGCGAGATGCAAAGGCGTCAGTGGCTTAAAGGCTCTCTCTCTCTCTCTCTCTCTCTCTCTCTCTCTCTCTCTCTCTCTCTCTGAACCTTTTCAGGATGCCTTCACGAAGGTGCAACGCGAGGAGTCGACAGAAACCAAATCGAAAGGTTAGGGTCAGAGCAGCTCCACCTTCTTTTTCTCCTTCTTCTCCTTCTACTTCTTTTTTTTTCTTTTTGGCTTTTTTCTTTTTTCTTTTTTTTTTTTTCTTTTCTTTTCTCTCCCCCTTTTCTTTTTCGTCGTCTCACTCTTGCAAGTCACACCCACACGTACATCCACGTAAGAAATATTCTATAGGCACGTATATACACGTATGTACATAAACGCATATATAATATGTGTGTGTGTATGTGTGCGTGTGTGTGTGTGTGTTATCAATTATAAAAAAAAAAAGATTTTCAAATGCTTACACGTCGTCGATAACACGAAATTTATTAAATTATTTATATGTTGTATTACTTATAACATAAAAAATTTTATATATTTATATTTATATTATATTAAATTGTTTATATATATAAATAATTGTCCGCGATCGATATTCTATTCGTAAAATTATTATACACGCGGATACATAAATTCATTCGCGACGTATTTATATAACACAATATGTATGCATGTATATAAATAAATGTCCGCGATCGATATTAATTCGTAAAATTATTGTTTTTGCGCGCACTTGTAAAATTCTTGGAAAAATTTCGATAGGTAAATAATACACGAACGTTCGATAAGCTTCGACGTGAGTTTGTTATTGGTCTAGGTCACATCGTCGTTATTACGTTCCAGTGAAGGATGATCTAACGTTTTGTAAACATTTTTCATTCCTTTGTTTCCTCCTAAGAGAGTTGAAGGTTGACGACGTCGACGACGACGAGGCTTTCAGTTCGTTTTAAACTCTCCTCTCGTCAACACGTAATTTACTTGTTCTCGTTAATATTCGAATTAATCGTTTTAATTATAATTATTCGATGGAATCACGTATTGTATTTTATATATCCTATCGATATTGTTAATAATAATAATTTAGAATTCGAATATATACACGTATATAAATATATATATATATTTTTTTTTCCTTCTAATCGTACGTTCAATCATCGTCGTCATTGAAATTATTATTAACGTAACCGTAAGTAAGTTATATTCATAATAGAGTAATTCACGAATCGTGAATCGATATATCATTGTTAGAAATAAAAAAGAGATGGAGAGAGAGAGATTTGTTAAATAATCGATAATGATTAGATCGATCATAAGGTAGAAACGAGTTTTAATTACGCGAGCAAAAATTTTTGACGTGTCTCATGCATACGCATGCGATGAAATTTCTTTTGTCACGTGACAAAAAGAAGATTCCCTATGTGGAATGAAAATTTTTTTTACGTTGATTATCGGGAGAACAAGAGAGAGAGAGAGAGAGAGAAATGAAAAAAGAAAAAAAGGAAAAGAAAAAAAATGGGATACGAGCTTGTTTCAACGGGTGGTCCTTTGAAAAAAGTTGCTTCCGAAAGATCGGGACACTTCGATCTCACATCGACACGCTTGAAAACGTTCGAAGATCGGAAGCGTTTTGATCCGTGCGCGTCCACTCGCAAAAGCAACAAGTTTACAACGATCGAATCATCGATTGCTTTCGAAATGCCACACGTCTCCCGCATCATCGTACAACTTTTCGAACCGACCAACGTATCATTAATCATTGGTATAAATTATAAATGTTCAGAGGAATATTCTAAATAAATATATATATAGATGATTAACATTTAATTATTAATGAATATATATATATATATATATATTTTCTTTTTTCATTCATAAATACGTATATTAAAATATTCACAAACTATTTTTAACTATATTTATATATATCTATATATATTATTTATTAATAAATACGTACGTTCATTGATACATAAATACATATATACGCATAACACGAAAATAGACACGTAGGATAAGTATAAAAACGGTTTAGAAAACGCGCGATAACGATACGTTCAGTTTTGTTCGTATCAATGTATTCATTCATAACGACTTCATTCATAAAAGCACGCGTATCGATAAAACAATACATTCATAATTTTCCATTGATTAATCAATGAATTCATTCAACTTACAAATCTACTCGTCTATTCGTAAAACTTGCGTTATAACTATACCATCGTATTTTCATCGATGAATCAAAAACGAATTCATTGATAAACTCGTATATCGCTAGAACGTATTAATAATACATTCGTATTTTTCATTAATGAATCAAACGAATATTCATTGATAAACTCGTATATAGCTAGAACACTAATTTAACAATACGTTCGTATTTTTCATTAACGAATCAAACGAATTCATTGATAAATTCGTATATCGTTAGAACGTATTAATAATACGTTCGTACTATTCATTAATGAATCAAACGAATATTCATTGATAAACTCGTATATCGATAGAACACTAATTTAACAATACGTTCGTATTTTTCATTAATGAATCAAACGAATTCATTGATAAGTTCGTATATCGCTAGAACGTATTAATAATACGTTCGTACTATTCATTAATGAATCAAACGAATATTCATTGATAGACTCGTATATCGCTAGAACACTAATTTAACAATACGTTCGTACTTTTCGTTAATGAATCAAACGAATTCATTGATAAACTCGTATATCGCTAGAACAAGCGTTCACTCGCGTTAACGATACGTTTACATTGTTTCGTTAACGAAACAACGAATTCATTGATAAACTCTCGTATATCGATATAACAACAATGCGTATACATCGTTTCATTGACGAAACAACGAGTTCATTGATAAACTCGTATATTCGCGAAACTTTCGTTAACGATACATTTGGTATTTTCATTAATAAATCGATCGGTTCGTTTGATCGGAACGTACATACATCCAATACATACATATATACATATCTATATAAATACAAACGCACACGTACATATTCGTAAGATCGTAAACGTCTTAAGAAACATTTTCTTCTTCTTCTTTTTCTTCTTCTTCTTCTTCTTTCTTTTTTTTTTTTTTTTTTTTTTTTTTAAATGAGAATAGGATAAAGGAAAAAAAGAAATTCGCTGAGATATCTTAAAGCAAAGTAGGATTGAAATTGGAAGGGTGGTATGTTCGAAAAGAAAGAGAGAGAGAGAGAGAGAGAGAGACAAAGAGAAAGAAAGAAAGAAAGAGAGAGAGAGAGAGAGAGAGAGAGAGAGGTAAGATGAAAAAGAAGGAGAGTGCGAAAGCACGAGCGAGCAAGCGAGTTGGGGGCCGACGATGCGGCAGGTACCTACCCCGCAGGCATTCCATCAAGATGCTATCGAGAGTACTCGGTGGGGAGGAGAAAGAGAAGAGAAGAGAAGAGAAGAAAAGAGAAGAGAAGAGAAGAGAAGAGAAGAGAAGAGAAGAGGCCGGCGAGAGATATTAAAGGATGCTGCGCCGTGGTGCCGTCGTTCCCAAGGCACGAAGGGATCACGGCCGAGCCTGGTGCACACAACTTTCTGTGTCGGAGGCCTCCGTTGTGTTTTTCAAGGCGGCTCAGGCGGTGGGCAAAAGCGAGGACCAAAAGTGGGCTCTCTCCTCCTCCTCATCCTCCTCCTCCTCATCCTCCACCTCCTCACCACCACCACACCCCTCGCTCTCGCACCCATCCAAATCCCACTATCTCTTTCTCTCTCTTTTACTCACTCACTCACTCTTTTCTTTTTTCTTTTTTTTATTTTTTTTTCTTTTTTTTCTTTTTTTTATCCACGTTCTTGCTCACGGTCTCGTTTCTTCTTTACGGTATTCGGCTATCATTCAACTTCCTTATTGTTATCATTTTACCGTTTTCTTTCTAAATTATCTTATTTCTCTTCTTACAGGTTTTCTCTCTTTCTTTTTTCTTTTTCTTTTTCTTTTTTTTTTTTTTTTCGTTTTTGCGCAGTCCGTTCGTGTGTGGTTTTATCGTATATATACATATATATGTATATACTCGATTTATACTCGTGATACATATACGCATATACGTATCCTCGAATATTTTAATTCGTTTGAGTAAATATTTATATTATGTAAAGATTTATATTATATATATGTATATATATATATATATAAATTTTTTTTTGTACGTTTTCATCCGAATTATTAAGACACTAACACTGTTCGACCATTGTTACGTCAGGATCGATCATTGCACGTCGATCGTGCGCGATTATATACTCGCGTTTATGAAGCGAAAAAATTGACGTAGACACGGAGTTACGATCTTTCGTAAGGGTATTTAAATAATTCTCTTTTTTTTTTTTTATTTGTTTTATCTCGCGTCTGTTAAAGAAAAAATATAATATCGTTGGTCCGAATTCTGATAGTCCTTAGGATGTTCTCAGCGATCGTTTTAACAAATGCGTTTCTCATATAATTTTTATCCTAATGATTAATAATAGAGAAAGAGAGACGGAAAAAATTAAAGAAGAGAGGAGGGAAAAGAAGAAACAAAAAAAGAGTAAAAAAGAATGAAAGAGAAGAGAAGAACTTCGAATCGTATTACTTTTTCATATTGTATATCTAAAATAAGTGATAATATACATACATAGTTTCATGGATAGCATGTAATTTTGTTTGTTTATGCGATAGCCTTACGTGATAATTTTTAAGGGCTTATATTTTCCACATAGGTCAATACCATAAATTTCTCATTCTCTCTCTCCCTCTCTCTCTCTCTCTCTCACTCTTTTTTTATATTTTTTTTTCTTCTTCATATCCAGTAACTTTAATAGATCGTTCGTCGATCTTCTTCGAAATTCTTCTTATCTGAATCGTTTTTTTTTTCATTCTCTCTCTCTCTCTCTCTCTCTTTTTATTTTTATCACGAAATACTTGAGTTTGAAACGAGTTCGTACTTCTCGTGCATCCTCCAGCGATATTGGGTCCCATATTCAGAACGAAAAAGAGAGAGAGAGAGAGAGAGAGAGAGAGAGAGAGAGAGAGAGAGAGAGAGAGAGAGAGAGAGAGAAATTGAAATTTTTCTTTTTTTTTCGTGTTCTCGTTAACGTTCGACCGAACGAGTATATATCTATATACGTGTGTATTTATTTATGTATTTATTTATGTATATATGTATGCGTATACTTCTTATCTTCTACGTCCTTGAGAATATTATTACGAATCGTGTCCGGTTGGTCGTTTGGCCGATGCTTGCTGACACGGATGCGCCTGCCTGATAATAATTTAGCATTGACATCCAGACGCGATATAAGCTCGTTCTTAAAATAGTTGTTGTTAACGAACATGATTGTCATTATGTCTAGATATATATACGCGTGTGTGTGTGTGTACGTATGTCAAATAGAAAATTTTTAACAATAATTTTCATTCGTCCCCGAAATTTAAAAAAACATTTCATACAGAGATACCATATATTATATTATAATTTACGATAGAATTAACATTTTATTTCTATATTATCAATGACACTACATTTATCATCGATTGTATTATTAAAGAAATAATATGTTTATTACGATAAGTAACGTAAATTTATTAACGATTAATGAGTACGACGAGTATCGCAAGATACGTAGTAATTTCCATTCGTATTAATTGTGATACGATTAAAAAAAAAAAAAAAAAATAAAAATAAAGACAGAAAATATCTCTTTCGAATATTTACACACGTATTTAAATAACGTACGTGGTATATAACGTTTCCAAAATCATTGGATTTAACGAGATCTCGTTGTCGAGGGTCGGACAATTTCATATCCAAAAGGGAATTCGCGCGAATCAAAGATCGTTTAACCCTTGTACATACATACATACATACATACATACATAAATCCCATACATACATAAATACCATACATATATAAATACATACATACAATCGTACGTACACACACATATATATATATATATACGTACATAAGTACTTACACTTGTAAGTGAGTTGGCGAGAATCGAAAGGAAGCGGTTTTCAAGGTATACGAGAGAGAGAGAGAGAGAGAGAGAGAGAGAGAGAGAGAGAGAGAGAAAGAGAGAGAGAGAAAAAAAAAGGGCACGCTTGGCTTCTTCCCCGTGTGCTTTAAAGGGCAACGCTTATACACATATTGGATTAAAGGTCTGCTGGTACGTTGAGAGAGAAAGAAGGAGAGAGAGAGAGAGATAGAGAGAGTGAGAGAGAGAGAGAGAGAGAGAGAGAGAGAGAGAGAGAGAGAGAGAGAGAGAGAGAGAGAGAGAGTGGTAGGCGGCGGTGGCATGGGGTTGGAAGAGAACGAACGAAGTTAAAGAAGAAGAAGAAGAAGAAGAAGATGAAGAAGGAGGAGGAGGAGGAGGAGGAGGAGGAGGAGGTAGTTTAGGTTGAGACAAGAAGGAGGAGGGAAAGGTATGCGGTACGGTTTTGTGTACGTTTTACTTTCATTGTATGCGTTCACGTATGTACATATATGTGTGTGTGTGTGTGTGCGTATCTGGAGGTCTGTGTGTATATATATATGTGTTTGTGTGTGTGTGTGTGAACGTTAACCAGTAGGTACGACGTACGGAACGCGTGTACAGGGTGCTCGAAAAGTCATCGACGATCCTTCCGATCGATCGATCGATCGATCGGAATGAACGATCGATCCACATATTCGTCTATAGATTCGATTACATCCATTTTCGAAATAATTTTCTTTTTCTTTCATTTTCGATAGATATCATCGCACTGTTTTTCTTTCTGTTTTTTCTTTTTTCTTTCTTTCTTTTTTGTAAATTAGATGAATTACGTTAGATCGAAAGAGAGAAATTAAAAGAGAGAGAGAGAGAGAGAGAGAGTAAGAGAGAAAAGAAAGGAAATGAATTTGACGGAAATAAGAGAGAGATAGGGATAGAAAGTGCGTGCGAGAGCTCGTATCTGTACATGCGTGTGCGTTTACGTGTGTTTGTGTTTGTGTACGTGTAAAAGAGAGAAAGAGAGAGAGAGAGAGAGAGAGAGAGAGAGAGAGAGAGAGAGAGAGAGAGTACGAAAAGCCGCTTTAAAAGATGTGCGTAGTCGGAAAGAAGGTACAGGTTGTTAACGGATTCCAGGTAAGGATTTAATTTATTCAGGCTTGGCCTCTCGTGTAAAATGCCCTACTCGCGAAACGGCGCGAGTAAAGGGCGGTAAACGCGATTCGAACTTTCTCTCTTTCTCTCTTTTTCATGGCACACACACACTCTCTCTCTCTCTCTCTCTCTCTCTCTCTCTCTCTCTCTGTCTCTGTCTTTTTCTCTCTTTGCTCTTCTCTTCTTTATTTTGTTCCTTTTTCGAAGGACACCTGCTATTTCTCCTTGCTACTCGCCAAAATAAACAAACCTATTGATATTAATCCTCGTTAGAGTATCTCGTTATACCTTCACAGGTTATTGCACTTTGTCTCTCTCTCTCTCTCTCTCTCTCTCTCTCTCTCTCTCTCTCTGTGTGTGTGTGTGTGTGTGTGTGTGTGTGTGTGTCTCTCTCTCTCTGTCTGTCTTTCTCCGTCTCATTCTCGTCTGCTGCATATTTCATTTTACGATTTGTCCTCTCTAAGTTTATTTTATTTACAATTAGTATTACTTTTAAAGCTTATTTTCTCTCTTTTTCTTTTTTCTTTTCCTGTTTTTGTTTCTTTTTCTCCGCGTAAATTCTTTTTCTTTCCCCTTGGAATTTCGTTTGTCGTAGATTCTTTTTTCTTTCTCTTTTCTTTTTTTTTTCATCCATTCAATCGTTCAGACTTTCACGCGACTATCAAAAATTTTCCTTAGGGCTCGTCAACGATCGATCTAAAAGTTTTTGGATGAATTTTCTTTTTCTCTAATCAATTTACTTAACCCTTCTCGCGAGATCTTCGGATCGTAGTAACGTTCAAGCATCTAGTTTTACGATCCGAAAGAAAAAAAGAGGAGGAGGAAGAAGAAGAAGAAGAAGAAGATAAAAAGATATTAGCCGGTATTTATGTTACTTATTATTTTCTCTCGTTTGCACGTTGTATCACAAACGCGATTAATTTATTTTATTTATCATCATTCCGTATCGTCGTAACTTTATGTTTAATTCCAAGTGCGCCGTTCTAATCTTTATAGACATAGTTTGTCTACTTTTATTATAGTAAACATTCTCTCTCTCTCTCTCTCTCTCTCTCTCTCTCTCTCTCTTATAATTTCTACTTTATCATAGTCTACTCTTTACCAAGTTATCTTACTGATTTCGTAAGTTCATATCTACACACCTAATCTCACTAATCCTCTCTCATTTTTACATTAATTTCTAAAATGCATAAATGTTCCTTCCCCTCTCCCTTCGTCCACGTTTCTATATTTCTCTCTTTCTCTCTCTCTCTCTCGATAATGAAAAGAAAGAAAAAAAAGAAAAAAGAAAGAAAGAAAAACGTAAAAGAAAAAAGAAAAAATCTTCAGAGTGATACGTTCGATTCAAAAATGATAAAAATAAAGATAAAAAAATAAATAAGAAGAAAATATGAAAGAAAAGAAAAAAGTGAATAAAAGTCGGGCGGGAAAGGGGAGAAAAGGGACTGCTTTCCTTCTTTCATTGTTATCGTATTTTATTTCGTTTTATTTTTTATTTATATTTCGAGTCTTTCGCGAGTACGTGAACGTTTGAAAAAGCCTCGAGCACTTGCATCCAAGTTGCAGGCACTTAATCGGAATCTCCGTTGCATCTTGTACGCAAGTCGCACGTCACTCTCGAAGATCGAGAATGATGCAGCAGCATCTCTCTCTCTCTCTCTCTCTCTCTCTCTCTCTCTCTCTCTCTCTCTCTCTCTCTGTCTCTCCTTTCGCCGCCCGCCGCGAGTCGCGCCTTATATCTCGCGCGCGTTCGTACCTACCTACATACAACGCAACAACGATCACTTGTTATCGGCGACCTCTAAAAGAGAGAGAGAGAGAGAGAGAGAGAGGCAGAGAGAGAGAGAGAGAGGGGGAAAAAAAAAGATAGAAAGAGGGAGAGAAGATAGGTGCAAACTCGAACGTGCACTCACGCAAGTGTACTCGTCCTTTCCTTTATATTTTTTTTTTCTTTTTCATCTCCATCCTCCTCCTCTTCTTCCTCTTCTTCTTCTTCTTCTTCTTCTTCCTCGTCTTCTTCCTCGTCTTCTTCTTCTTCTTCTTCCTTTATTTTTTTTTCCTCTCAAGCCCCGGTGATAATTATCACCGTGAGAAACGTCGAGTACGCGTATCCGAAGAAGAAGAAGAAGAAGAGGAGGAGGAGAAGGAGGAGGAGGAAGAAGAAGAAGAAGATGAAGAAGAAGAAGAAGAAGAAGAAGATGAAGAAGAAGAGAAAGAAGAAGAGAGCTATCTCTTTCGCAAGAGATAAGCGAGAGTATCGTACTTGACTCGTTTCTTTTTCCTCTTGCATGTCTCCTCCGTATAATGCGTCCTCCTCTATGCGCGTGTATTTTATTGTTTATATCTCATCTCGTTCGGGTTTCTCGGCTATGAGATACTCGCGGGATCTCTCTCTCTTTTTTTTTTGTTTTTTTATAATTTTCTATTTCCTCTTCAACCGTTCGAAAACTCGCGTCGACGTGCAATAATCGTATCCTTTCATGGCCTATGCGCGTCTCCGTTTATATTTTCTTTGTTTCGTTTCGTTTTGTTTTGTTTTGTTTCGTTTTGTTTTTTAATTTTATTTGAATTATCATTTTATCGATCGCATACATTCAACCTGATCAACGCACTCGAAATCACTTTTCATCATCATCATCATCATCATTATTATTGTTATTATTATTATTATTATTATTATTATTATTATTATTATTATTATTCTTTTTTAATTCGGAAATACGTCGATGTACGAGATCGTCTTCTATCCGCGTGTTTTTAATTTTTTTAATTTATTTATTTATTTATTTTTCTTTTTTTTTATTGTTTGTACCATCTCATCTCGTCCGGCAAGATGTCACTCTCTTTATGCATCCTTTTATTTATTTATTTATTTCATTTTATTTTTATTTTTATTTTTATTTTTATTATTTTAAATTCGAAAACGTCGAAGTACGATCGGTCTCCATCGTGCGTGCACGCATACGTATGTTTTGTGTTTCAATAATTTTATTTTTCTTTTCCTTTTTATTTTTATTTTCAAGTTCGGGAACGTCGAAGGCCGATCGATCAATCGAAAGGACCACCAATCGAGCGAAAGAGCGAGAGAGCGAACGAGAGATCGTTTTGAGAATTTCAGTATAAAACCCATAGTCGTCGATTCGTTACGAGCAAACGCCGTTCGTTGTTACATAAGTCGTTGGTTAAAATTATCGAATCCTTTGATCCCCCATAATTTCGTTTCTTTCTTTTTTTTTTATTATTATCTTTCATGCCCGCAGAAATAAAAAAAAAAAAAAAAAAAGAAAGGAAGAAATAAAAAGAAATTATCCGTCGTACAATTCGTACAAGTACAGTTAGTTAGTAGTCTCGATTTTATATTCGGCAAAAACGTGTTTGGATAGAAACGTGGATACGAACTGTGGAGAGAATGAAAGAAATATTCAGGAGTATTCACAAGTTGCGTGATCTTGCGAAATGATTGAAATTAATGTTTTGCATAGATAACGAAAAATAAAAAAAAAAAAAGAATAAAAGAACAAATCAAACGACGATACAAATCGAGCGACGACGATGTAGAAAAATAAAAGACATTGCATTATCGCGAATTACGTTTAATTTCGAGAACGAGGAACAAAAATGCCGAGATATATGTGATTTATCAAAAAGGAAAAACGAGACAGAGAACGAGAACGAGAGAGAGCGAGAGAGAGAGAGAGAGAGAGAGGATAAAACCTAAATAACGTTAAGGAGATATAGATTGGGACATTTTTATCGAACGATCGAACGATCGAACGATCGATCGATACCTTCGATCGGGCCCGAGCATCAAAAATTTTATGTTCCCCCATAACTTGATTTTTCATGAACGTAAAAAGAAAAGCAATCCTCCCCTTAATATCGCGGCTCGTCTGAACCAGGAAAAATGCATCGATCAATGCTACGTAACACACATCGAGAATGTAAAGTGGCGAGAGGATGGGGTGTGGGTTGGAGTATATAAGGGATGGGTGGGACGAGAAAGGAGGAGGAGGAGGATAAGTGAGAGAGACAGAGAGAGAGAGAGAGAGAGAGAGAGAGAGAGAGAGAAGATACGACGGTACGTGTACTCGTAATAAGACGGAAAGAGAAAGAGCGAGATAGAGATAAATAGCCTCAGAACGAAAGAATGAGAAAGAGAGAATGAATGAGAGAGAGAGAGAGAGAGAGAGAGACAGACGGACAGACACACGAGGAACCACGGCGGAACTCATTTTAATTAGAAGGACCCCGTTCGCTTTATCGAGTTATTCTCCCTCTCTTTCTAACCACACACACACACACACACACACACATACATACAGAGAGAGAGAGAGAGAGAGAGAGAGAGAGAGAGAGAGAGACAGACACACACACAGACAGACACACACAGCCAGAGGCGGTTACACACGACACACTCTTTCTCTTTCTTTCAGACCCTTCCAACATCCTCCACCTCCTCCTCCTCCTCCTCATTCTCCTCCTCCTTCTCCTCCTGCTGTTCGCGTCGGGCCCACATCCATGAAGCCGCCGTGGAATGCGGTTCTACAGGCCCATGGGGTTTGCACGGATCTGTAGTTGTAGTACTACACACGAGGTCTATACCGCGAGAGATCTATACACGTTTCTACGGGAACCAACACGAATGAATGCCTTTAAATTTGTGTTTTATCCTGTGTGTGTGTGCGCGTGTGTGTGTGTGCGCGTGTGTGTGTGTTTGCGTGCACGTTGATGATCGTAGGTGTGGTGGCGAGAAAAGGGAACCGACACTCTTCTGAGAGAGTAAAAGGAGACCTTGTCCTCTCTTCGAAAGCTCACCAATACATATACATATGTACATACATACATACATACATATATGTGTGTGTATGTGTGTGTGTGTGTGTGTGTGTGTGTTCTCACAAACTATCATCTTCGCGTAGTGATATCAACATTGTCACCAATACCATCGTACGTTGCGGTATCACGGTAGACTGTTTGTACCTTACCAATACTATCACTATAGTTTTGAGAGAGAGAGAGAGAGAGAGAGAGAGAGAGAGAGAGTGGTATAAAGATTCTTTCCTTCTCTTCGCTGACGAAAGAAGGAGGGGTAAGGAGAACGGGACCTCCATGGAGGTAGCCACAGTCCAGGGAGGTCCTTCTTCCTTCCCAAAAGCTCTTGCAACGAATGATGTGTGCATGTATGTGTGTGTGTGTGTGTGTGTGTATGTGTGCACTGGAGAAGGAACAACAGGACTGTGGAAGGAGGAATGGAGTGGAGTGGGATGGGGTGAGGGGTGGGGTGAGGGGTTGGAGTAAAGGGGAAGTATGAGTGGAAAAGAGAAAGATATATAGAACGGCTCTTTCGTAGGATCAAAGGATATATCGGGCCCTTCTTTTTGCTTCGATCGTACTGGCCCCGAATTCTCCGGCTCGAGTTTCAGATTCTATGCTGGAAACGCCTGGACCCAAATTCTCTCTCTCTCTCTCTCTCTCTCTCTCTCTCTCTCTCTCTTTCTATCTCGCTCGCTCGCTCGATCTTTCTTGATCGGTTCTTCGAGAGAGAGTAACAGATTTTCGTTTCTCCACTTTTAACTTTTCGACTCTTGGCCGTACGTAAAAAAAAAAAAAATAAAAGAGAGAAATTTTTCCCGAATAAAAATCGCTCTCGTTCGTACTTTTAATAAGATATTTCTATCTTTGTTCTTCATTCATTTTTCTTCTTCGTTTGATCAAGTCGAGAACTGATCGACGTTCAAACGATATCAAAGGCCGACGTTTGAAAGACATGGCCATATTTCCTGATAATTCACGATTGATTATATTTTTATTTGTTTTTTTTTTTTTTTTTTCTATAGAATCGTTTTAGAAAAAGAAACATAATTTTGTTGTTGTTGTTGTTTTTTTTTTATCACCTCCTCGTTTAATATACCCCGTTCGAAATGGAGACGGAGGAGAGATAACCCGGGAGGGAAATCGTTATCGGATGAATCCCCGTTGTCCTCTCTGTTGTTCTCGATGAATAAAAACAGGATCCTCAAGTTCGTGTTTTCTTTCTCTCTCTCTCTCCCTCTCTCTATCTCTCTATATCTCTCTCTCTCTCTAACAACATTCACGGACTCTCGTCGTTTATGCTCGTTTCCGGTGCATTCAGATCATCGTGAACGCTTCGTGTAGCGGGATAACAAATGATATGATTACTTTATTCGCATACCTACTTCGAGTTACATTGCCATCCTCCGAAGACTCTCTCTCTCTCTCTCTCTCTCTCTCTCTCTCTCTCTCTCGTTCTATGTCTCCCTATTTTTTTTTTTTTTTTTTTTATATTTTTTTATATTTTTTTTTTTTTTTTTTTTGACGGGGGAAGAAGGAACGAACGACGACGAATTGAGTAATGAATTTAGCGCGAAGTAACGATTCTCATTATAAAAATTACTTCGTATCACGTAAAATAAGAAAAGATCGATAGTATCGAACCGATGATAAATCGTTCGACTCGCGTGCATATCGCTCGCTCTACGATTGGGACGAATTTATGAGCGCTTATGAGATTAATTTTTTAAGATCAATTTTTAAGATTAATATCATATAAGATTCTTTTAAGATCAATATTTATAGGATCGATTTCTTTCGTTCCTTTCTTTTTATTCTTCGTTTTTTTTTTTTTTTTGTTTTACTTCTTCTTTTTTCTTTTCTTCATCGACTTTTCCAATTTCTCTGATAGACTTTATTTTTCATGTTTCTTTTTTCTTTTTTTGGTAAAAAAAAAAAAAAGAAGAGGAAGAACCAAAGAAACGACGTAGCCAATCTTTCGTCGTCGAAGGATCCACGCGCGTTTCAAACGTCTACGTTTAAATTTTACCCGCGAAACAAAAATTACCCTCATCGTTTTCGAGGAGCATGTAAACTTTGTAATATTTTCTCTTTTTTCTCCTTCTTCTTCTTCGTTTTCTACTTTGTTTTCTTCTTCGTCTTCGTCTTCGTCTTCGTCTTCGTCTTCGTCTTCGTCTTCTTTCGTATTTTTTTCATTTTGATCTTTTTCCCCGTACCAATTGTTGATGCTTCGTATGAAAATACGAGAAAAAAGAGAGAGAGAGAGAGAGAGAGAGATTGAGAAGTTTCGTTTCTGTCGTTGAAACAAGACGGTAGTCTCAGGGAACTCGAGCTTAAGGGAGGAGACGTAAATGAACTGACCAAATAAGTCTTACTCTTACTCCTTTCCACGAATCGCTTTCGGCAAAGAACGAGAGAAATTCAGAGAGAGAGAGAGAGAGAGAGAGAGAGACAGAGAGTTTCCAAGGTGTAGTTACATGCAAAGAACGGAATGCATTCTCTCACTCGACGGAATCTCTTGTAAAAGGATTCTAAACGCTTTCTCGTACATATGCATATATAAAATATTATTTGTTAAAAATATATAAATAAGAATTAATAAGTAACATATGAAAAAAAAAAAAAGAAAAGAAAAGAATAATTATAAGCTCGAAAGTTAAACGTCGTAAGATCGATCGATCATCGTTCGTACTCCAATATCGTCGATCGAACGAACGAGCGAGAGGATGCGTTTTTGTTTAGACGTAAAATATTAATAAAAAAACATATAAATAATAATAACAATAATAACTAATAACTAATAACTAATAAACGGTACATCTTAAAGCATACTAGGGAAAGTAATGTAAAAGAGTATTAAGAAAAAAAAAAAAAAAGAGAAAAGAAATAATAATTCTAATTGATAATCGATCTCGTGTAACCTTGACCTTCGTCGTTACACCGTACATTGATTGAACGAAAAGCGAGGGGTAGAGATGGCGAAGATGGGGATGAGAAAGAGGAGGAGGTGGAGGAGGAGGAGGAGGAGGAGGATGCTGCGGCGGAAGAAGAAGAAGCCGAAGCCGAAGACGAAGACGAAGACGAAGACGAAGACGAAGAAGAATATGCGCCCGCAGGAATTACCGAACGAGTAGGATGAGGAGGAGGACGAGAGGGATGAGAATGAAGAGGAGGAGGAAGAAGAGGAAAAAGAGAGAGAGAGAGAGAAAGAGAGAGAAGAGATGAAGGAAGAGGAGGATGAGAAGTAGAAGAAGAGAGGAGGTGTAGGGCCCGATGTGGATGAAAGGGCGGAGAAGCAAGCAAGCAAGCAAGCAAGCAAGCAAGCCAGCAAGCAAGCAAGCCGTCCAAGGTGGATCGAAAGTGTAGGGCCCGGTGGTCTAAATGCGCCGCTGTCGCGCCATCACCAACACCAACGCCAATAAACACCAACACCATAGTGACCGTACAACGTTCCTTGCCCGAAAAGAATATAGCCGGGAGGAACAGCACGCGATTCCGTGCTTCTCGAATTCCTTTTCCATCTCTCTCACTCTCTCTATCTATCTATCTCTCTCTCTCTATCTCTCTCTCTCTCTCTCGACCTCTCTCTTATTGCGCTATCTTTCTTCTTTATCTTCCTGCTCCATTTTGTTGAAAATATGCAACGAAAACGAGAACGAGAACGAGCGGAGGGAAGATTCTGGCTCGAGGCAGGGACCTTCCGGAGGAGAGAGGACGATTATCGGATTTGCAAATAATGAGACTATAGAGATATTCAAAGGACACCGACACCTCCTTTTTTATCTCTCTTTTTCTCTCTCTCTCCCTCTATCTCTCTCTCTTTTTGGTACCATCGTCTACACCCTCGATAAATCCGCTTTCGTAAATAGCTTCGTGAGAAAATATTCTTTTACTTCGGCTGAATTCTTTTTTTTTCCTCTCTCTCTCTCTCTCTCTCTCTCTCTCTCTCTCTCTTTATTTTTCTTTTTCTTTCTTCCCCCGTTCTCTCTTACTTCGTTTTTATTTCTTTTATTTTTATTTTTGTTTTTTTAGTTTTCGTTTCGTACCTTTATTTTTCTACCACGTCAATGTCGCGTGTTCGTCGATCGTCGACGAATAATATGACCGCCACCATAGAATCGATAGTGTCTGCGAACGCGTGTAAAATCAAATACACGACGGATGAGGAAAGAAAAAGAAAACAGAAAAAAAAAAGAAGAAGAAAGAAGAAATTTGCTTTGGCATTAGAAACGACGGGTAGGGAGTAGGAAATGTATTTAAACGGTAGATAAACGGTAAGCGTTTACGAACACCGCGCGTAAAATCGTCTAAATAATAGAATGAGCGTATATATATATATATATCGACGATTTTGTGTGTGTGTGTGTGTGTGAACAATCTTTCGTTGTGTCTCGATGACCAAAGTGTTAGTGTCGTCCACCGAAACGAAATTGAAATAGGCGAACTGAAGCACAAGTTTCATGGACTGCGATAGAGATTAAGAGAAATAGAGAGAAATAGAGAGAGAGAGAGAGAGAGAGAGAAATAAAGAGAGAGAAGGAGAATGAGTCAGACGCTAATAAAATCGACTAGAGGCAAAGAGTAAGAGACATGGTGGTGGCAAAGCGTGGAGGAGGAGGAGGAGGAGGAGGAGGAGGAGGAGGAGGAGGGAAGGCGTTCGTTCTCTCGTGCTCGCGGGCATGGGAAAAGGCCAGCAGATTCATTGACTGCGGGGGCCTCGAGTTAGCACGGGGTCTCCACCTCCCATTGTTCCATTAACCACTTCACGGAGGCCGAAGAAAGTGCGAGAAAGAGACAAGAATATTAACCTACGTGTACGTGCGTAATACCCGCGTAAAAACTCATATATACGTACGTTTATACTGTATTAGGTATATATATATATATTTTTTTTTTTCATATGGAGAGATAAAACGTACGCACAATGTCGTATTTAGTTAGCTTCACAGATATACACGCGCGCGCACACGTATATATATATATGTGTGTGTGTGTGTGTGTGTGTGTGTGTGTGTGTGTGTGTGTGTGTGTGTGTGTGTGTGTGTGAGTACTGGCTGATAACGCATATGTATATATACAGAGATATTCGTGTAGACGTAGATAGAAACGTGCATATATGGGGAAAAGAAATATATATATCTATATATATACATACATTTATACGCTGATAACACAAATTCATATTTAGTTAACCTTTCGTGTATTTATATATATATATATATATATATATATATATATATGAGTACATTTATAAGTAGACCGAAATAAACGAATGTATATATATATATATATATATATGTTTGTGTGTTATTTATATTTATAGGTGTGAATCTAGAATAGTTCAGTGATATACTTCTCACAAATCGCTCTCTTTATTTTTATATATATATATATATATATATATATATATATATATATATATATATGTGTGTGTATGTATGTACGTTCGCTATCATTCTATCTTCGTCACTCTTTCGTATAATTAACTAAATCCTCTAACACCTCCCCCCCTCTCTCTCTCTCTCTTGTTTCCTTAATTTCTTATTATCTCTAACATTTCTCTCTCTTTCTCTATTCCTCCCTACACCTCCGTCCTCCTACCATCCTTTTCTTCGTTTATTTTAGTAACTTTCCTCATTTACGTGGTGTACTTAAAACATATTTAAAGTACGTATGTTCTCTCCTCTTCCTCTTTCCCTTTAATTCGATCAAAATTTCTAATTCCTTCGCCAGACGACGAGGATGTTGCCCTCGTCTTTCATTAACGTCAATCTTGTTTGCACGTCCGTCATCTTGTCACTTTTTAATGAGCGTTTCTCTTTTTATTTTCTTTTTCTTTTTCTTTTTCTTCCTCTTTTTTTTTGTATATCTATTTATTTATTTTTTCTTTTTTTTCTCTCTCTCTTTTTTTTCTATCGCCACCATCGATCCTCTCGACCATGGGACTTCCTTCTAATCTTCGATTTATGAAAATTAGACAACGATACGACGATAACGCCATTGGACATCTTATCAAATTTGTATTCAATTATTGCGAATAAGAAACGACGTAAAAGATTGAAAATTCCTATTATCCTCCCCCAAAAGTTAATTCGTTGCTTCTCCAAATTTTCTCCCCTCTTCCTCTCCCCTCGTCTGGTTAAACGTCACGCTAAAAAAAAAAAAATGGGATACAGAAAAGAAGCTATAGGGAAGATATATTTTCGGTGTGAACTTAAGCGTTTAAATTGAATTGAATTAAAAATAAAAATAAAAATAAAAAAAAGGAGAAAGGAAGAGAGTTAGAAAAGAAACAAAAAAAGAAAAGGGAACAAAGAAAAAAAAAGGAAAAAGACGGACAGAGAGACAGAGAGAGAGAGAGAGAGAGAGAGAGAGAGAAAGAGAGAGGAGAGACATAGATATTCGAATATTTCAAAGATCCGCACTTGCGACCCAGATCTTTTTTGGCTGTGACCCAGATCTTAACTTCCCTATCTTATTCATGGTTCAATGACACGTATGCTAAAAGCGATACGCTAATTTATCGTAATATAAAATAAAATAAAAAAGAAAAGAAAAAGAAAAAAGTAAATGTCTCCTGGTTTTCGAAAATGCCTTCGAAAAAAATCCTCCCTCTCCCTCCCTCTCTCTCTCTCTCTCTCATTCTCTCTCCTTTCTATTAAACAATTTTTTAATAAAAAAAAGGAAGAGAAAGATAGAGAGAGAGAGAGAGAGAGAGAGAGAGTGTGTACATATGATATCTGTTTATATTATCTGTATACGAGTTAAGTAATTTTTTAATAAGAAAGAGAGAGAGAGACGGATAGATAGAATTTTTGTACGCATCTCGATGACGCTCTTTTGTCTTTCAAAGATGGTGGAACAAATCAGCTGGGATGTGTCCGGAGGAGTCAACGGATTAAAACGAGTATGCTTGTGTATCTCTCTCTCTCTCTCTCCCTCTCTCTTTATCTCTCTCTCTCTCTCTCTCTCTCTCTCTCTCTCTCTCTCTCTCTCTTTATCTTTATCTTTATCTCTCTCTCTCTCTCTCTCTCTCTCTCTTTAACTCTATCTATCTATCTATCTCTCTTTCTCCTCCTCCTTCTGCTTCTCCTCCTCCTCCTCCTCCTCCTTCTTCCTTTTTTTTGCGTCTGCTCGCTCTCCCCCTCCCTCTTCCTATCCTCTCATCTTCTCTCCTTCTCTCATTCATCGCGACCGTCTCATTGTCAAGCAGGCTTATTTTAAGCGATTACGTGCTGCCAGGATCGGTCGGGTCCGGCCGGCGGCGGCCTTACTTCGAGAGAGAGAGAGAGAGAGAGAGAGAGAGAGAGATTCGATCGTATTATATCCCTCTTCGACATTACAACTAAATACGTACCTATATATATTTTTAAAAAGAAATAATAGTAACAATTACAATAGTAATAGTTATAATAATAATAATAATAATAATAATAGTAATAAAAAGTTCTCACGATGCTTTTAATTTTGCAATCGAAAGAAAAGATTGATACGAGATAATTCTATTTTGTTCTTTCTAATTATCCCTTTTTTCTCACAATTCTTTTTATCCAACTATTTTACTAAGTACCAGCTATATATATAATACACACACACACACACACACACACACACACACACACACACATATATATAAATACATTTGTATAGTACACGCGCGAGTACGTAAAATTATTCGTCACAAGACATCCGTCCATATCTCTCTCTCTCTCTCTCTCTTTTCTTTTTTCATTTCTATATTTTTTTTACCCTCCACCCTTTTACTTTCGTCCGTCGCAAGATTCTATCTCTCTCTCTAACCCCGTTTACGGTACGCGCGCTCGCGCTTATATATAATACATACATACATACATGCATACATGCATACATACATGCATAACACATACATATATATATATATTGTCGGAGTATTGTAACACATAGTGCATATACATTGTATACTACGATCGGTCTCCGTGGAATCTTATAAGGGTCCTCCTCCTTGAAGAGGAGAGTAGAGGAGAGGAAAGGGGTACGAGGAACCGAAAGCGATACTCGAGCAGAGGGTGGAATATACGGTAGGAGAGAGGGTGAGAGGGTGAGAGAGAGAGAGAGAGAGAGAGAGAGGACGTTTCGTATTACGCAAAAACGACTTCCAAACTTCTCTTTTGCGCCACACAACGTCCGCGTACGTAGGTGAGCTCGCCGGACGAAAACTAAAAGGATCGTTTCAAGTTTCCACCACGGTGGGGGATATTTAATTTCAAAGATCGAAAGCCGAATGTGTGCGCGAAATAATCTCCCTCCCTCTCTCTCCCTCCCTCTCTCTTTATATGTCTTTTCGGTGGGCCAACCAACGCCGGGAATGGCGGATCGGTCATCTTGTTTCCACTCCACCCCCGTTTTTTCTATTTTCGTTTACGCGGACTCGCCGATTATTTAATTCACTTCCTTCATCTTTATTTCTTCTTCCCTTCCCCCACCCCTCTCTCTCTATTTCCTATTATCTAGATCCTCGATCTATTGATCGATCGATCGTTCGATATTCGCGATAACTTACTTTCCGAATCGTTTCGCTTTTCATTTTCTTTTTTTTTCTTCTTTTCTTTTCTTTTTTTCAATCGACTACGTCATCCCATTCATCTTTAAATGGACCGTTTCCAGTCCGATCGATCGATCGATTGATCTCGTTTTTATATATCGCAGCAACCATAGGCTTGAAACCTTACGAGAGCCTAACTACTACGCGGACGGAGTCCTTGCGAATAACGAGTCTCGAATTGTATTTTTTTTCTTTTTGTTTTTTTTTTTTTTTTATACATATATATCCTCGAAAAAAATTGCAACCAAGCCATCAAGAGAGAGAGAGAGAGAGAGAGAGAGTGTGCATACCCCGTGTTCTTCGTTCGATCAGTATATTTATATAAAAATATACTAATTGGGAATAACTTTGTCGACGAGATTTCTTTAAAATTACGGATGATTTTTTTTAATCGTCTCAAACGATATTAGCGAGAAAAAAAAGAGAGAAAGAGAGAGAGAGAGAGAGATAAAATTTCTTCTGTTATTAACAAATTATGTAAATCGATAATATATATATTTTTGTTGATCCCCGAAAGAAGCCGAAATGGAGTGGCATTGGTTATGGCGATGATGATGGCCATGGTGGCGTAGGTAGGGGATTGCGGAGAGGGGCTGGTTGAAGCACGAAAGATCATTTCCGCGATCTTGTACAGGTCGATTGGTTTGCCAGATCGATTTGGCTTCTCGGTTGTAAAAGTTAAAGCGAGCGACGAACGAGTAGTCGATAAGAAATACGCGGATGCGATCGGCCCGACTCAATCTTCCATTCGGATATTCGTGATAAAGAAAGAGGCCGCACCCTTCCTCCCTCTCTCCCCTCTCCCTCATTCCCTCCCTCTCTCCCTCCCTGCCCATAACCTGTTTCCACGTGATAGATAGAGCGAGAGAGTAAATGAGATACTGAGAGATCGTGGACCGAAATGAGAGAGAGAGAGAGGATCATTTGTTTTCACATTCATACTTCGAGTTTCTTTGTTTTTCTTTTTTCTTTTTTCTTTTTTTTTTTAAACCATCTCATCCATCTCGTTATTTTTCACAGATATCGTACATTTTCAATCGTTTATTAACGTTTCTTTTTAACATTTCTCTCTATCACCGTTTAACACCATTTCGACGTTCATCATCTGACTCATTCTTTTTCACCCACACACACATATATAAGTACATACGTTCGTATCGTTTATTAATGTCTAATACGTATCTCTATCTCTCTCTCTCTCTCTCTCTCTCTCTCTCTCTCTCTCTCTCTCTCTCTCTCTCTCTCTCTCTTTCTCTTTACTTCTTTCTATCGTAGTCTTTCTTATTCATCTATCTCATTCTTTTTCACGCAAGTACGTACACACACACACAAACATGTAGACGGATACGTAATATATATATATATGTGTGTGTGTATAGAGAGAGAGAGAGAGAGAGAGAGAGAGAGAGAGACTTTCTCGTCGTCCTACTCCCTATCATCATTTTCTCTTTATAACGTTTTCTCATTCCTCGTGCAAAAGGGCGGCGTTTGTGGTCCGCTTCAAATATTAGCCGTCCACTCGGTGGTATGCGTGATACCCCGGAGTGCGCTTAAAATATTGAAATAAGCCGCTCTCGTACCACCGCCCTTCTCATTCCCTTTCCATTCCCTTCCTTTTTCTCTTCCCATCTTTCGGTCTTCCCTCTCCCTCTCTCTCTCTCTCTCTCTCTCTCTCTCTCTCTAACCCCGTACGATCGACATTCCGTCGAAGAGAAGAGAGGTGAGGAGAGGTGAGGAGAGGACGCGCGACGATTCTCTCGAATATCCTCATCTCGATTCTCGTTTATTGTCACTTCGACTCTTTAAATGTATAATCTCGGCAGCGAGCGAAGGATTTTCTCGAATAAGCCTCATAAATTTGTAGGTATTCTCGAAGGAGCAACGTAAGAGCCAACGTCTCTCTCTCTCTCTCTCTCTCTCTCTCTCTCTCTCTCTCTCTCTCTCTCTCCCCACCATCCACTATCTCTTTCTCTTTTGCCGTAATGGAGATTCGAACGAAAATCCTTTCACACGTCTAACGAGATACTCTTTCTTTTATCACGTTGTTGCATACTTTATTTCTACCTCGTAATATTCCTCTTTCAGTCTTTTAGGACCGACTATTTACTTCGGTATTAAATTATATATGTTTATATGCGTACGCGAATATATATATATATATATATATATATATATATATATATATATATATATATATATATATATATATATATATGTATGTATGTATGTCGTTTCTTTCGTTGATCTCTTTTCGTCTTTTATTTTCTTTTTCCTCTTTTCTAACTTAGAATACACAGAACGTGACAAAAGTATTGTGTTCGTGGACCAAAAAAAAAAAGAAAACGAGGAAGATAAAGAAATTAGGTGAGGGAAAATAATAAATGCGAAGAAAATAGAATATATATAAACATGTGTATATATATATATATATATATATATATGTACATATGTAGTCGATTTGTATTCCCACGCGAGGAATAGTTAAGACCACTGTACTGTGGCCATTAGACTCTACGACTATCTTCTAACGCGAGTGTGCTCCTTTATCGGTAGGAAACATAATAGATAAAGAAGAGAACGTTCTGGCTACGCACACTTTTACGAGCAGTTCACGATATGTACTTTTCTAACGCGGTTGTCCCTTGTGTCTCTTTCCTATCTCTTTCTCTCTCTCTCTCTCTCTCTCTCTCTCTCTCTCTCTCTCTCTGTCAGTCGTCGATGATAAACTCGAACGCGTTATCAAACTTTATTAAAACGAACGAACGAACGAACGAACGAACGAACGAAGGTAAACCGAGCTGAAATTAAACCGTCGAGGTCTATTTTTTGTTTTTTCTTCTCTCCCTTATTTTCATTTTTTCTTTTCTTTTTTATCTTTCAAAAAAAAAAAAAAATTTTTTCAAAGAAATCATTGCGACGAGGCGATACGCGTTCGATCATATTATTGATTCAAGGATCTATGAGGATCCCATGGATTACGTCTCGTAGATTTGTTAATTGATTCGTTCGGGGGAAGAGGAGACAAATAATTTATTGAATAAAAACTATAGTTATTGATATAACGCATTTAAAAGAGATGATAATTGGAGTTAAAAATTACTTGGAATAATATGAAACACTCGAGTGTATGAAGTTTGATCGAATGAAATTATTTCATTGATTATACGTAAAGTATATTTATATATATGTTGATATGTATATCTCGAGTACCATATGTGTGTGTGTGTGTGTGTGTGTGTGTGTGAATGATGTTAATAGATTCGAAAAGAGACCTGTTGATATGCAGAAACGCGTTACGATAACACGAGATAATAATATAATACAAGGCACAACAACATTGTTTCAATTCGATCGTCTAATAAAGTCATCGTAAGTATTATTATTGCATACCAATCACGTGTTCTATATATGTAAATATACATGCATACGTATATACATACATGCATGCATGCATACATACGTTATGCATATATATATATATATATATATATATATATATATATATATATATGGACACAAATGATAGAGACTACATTAAGAGAGGAAATAAAAGATAAATTAATTTTACATGGACGAAATATAAGAGGGATTAACACATAAACGTCGCATAATCCGTTTATCGAACGAGATACATACTTACGTGCCATCTGTTCGTCCAATCATTCGACCAATCACAAGAGAGAGAAAAAGAGAGAGATATATATATATATATTTTTTTTTATTTCTTTCTTTTTTCTCTTTTTTAATTTTTTCTTTTTTTTCTTTTATTCGTAGTTGCTCGTACTCACAGACGCAGATATATCGTAAGTTGAAATATTACGAGGGTCGGCCTCTCGATCGATCGATCGATCATATCCGCCATTACTCGAGATATCAACGTAACCAGAACGGAGTGTCAAATCGCTTGAACGCACGTTCGTACACGTCGAGGAGGGTTTAATTAATCGATTAATCGAAAAGTTTGTCAATGAGAGAGAAAGAGAGAGACGCACACACGTAACTCATTTTCGTTACTTGTACATTTTATACAAAATGATACGATATAATAATCTTATATATATACATATCAATAATAAATATGAAATATAATGATAGAAAATATAATTGATACCTGCAACTGAAATAATAATTATATAACATGTAATAGATAGATAATATTAATACATAAATAATACAAAATTCTCTCTCTCTCTCTTTCTCTCTCAGTCTCTCACTCTCGATATCACAATATCGATATCAAAATAATTACAAAAAAGAAAAAGAAGGAAAAAAAAGAGATATATCAACTAAAAGAACCAATCAATAATCTCATTGCTATCGCTACTACTATGTACATACACACACGTACGTTCTACTTTTCTTATCGATCGCAAACTACGTTCTGTGACGTCGGCGTTGTAATAACGGTGAGTAATAATAATTGGGCATTGTTTACAATAACAACAACATCAACGATAACAATAACAATAACAACAACAATTACAAAATTAAAGAGGAAATTTAGATTGAAATTTTTCCAGCGAAGATACTTATAATACATACATACGTGCATACATGCATACATACATATATATATATATATATATTCATATGCGTACGAATTTGTTCCGCATAAAAATCGTCAAAAATTATCAAAATTATTAACGACGAGTATATGTGTGTGTGTGTGTGTGTGTGTGACGAGTTAAATCGATTATGAGTTACATATATGGACAACGTTATGTAACGAGTTTCGATTTAAAAGCAGAAGACACACATGGGTATTGATGATCGTCATTGAGAAATCATTCCATAAATGAAGTTACACACTCGTAAGGGCCACGAAAGAGAGAGAGAGAGAGAGAGAGAGATAAGCTCTTGCAAGCAACAGTTTACCGAGTAGTATCGCCAGAGGAGGAGTTTGCGTTTGTAACTCAGTTCCTATCATCTCACGTTTCTGTATACATGCATACTATATATTATTATACTGGGTGGATCAAAATTACTTTTACCCTCTTATATATATATATATATGTGTATATATATTAATTTTTTTTTTGTTAAGAAAAATAGAATAGAAAAAAGGGAAGCTTAAAGGAACGATTCGATTAGACGAGAAAGTGTATGTAATCGATTATTTCGATACGATCCGATATAAATATTTTTATCCATCCCGTATCATATACAGGGTGTTTCCATTTAACTCGAACTTTTGAAACGTCTTTGTTACTTACGACGGCGATGGACGATGTCGAACGAGAAAAAGATGGTTCGATTTTTTTCTTTTTTTTTTTTTTTTTTTTTTTCTTTACAGAAACCACAATTCACGAGTTATTTAAAACGCGTTCGTCATCACCTTGTATATATATATATGTATCCGTATGCGTGCACGTGCGCTTAAACACGGATAAATACCACGCCTTGTATTGCAACATTATTGTGTAGTTGATTTTACTCCGTATTTATTCTAATACTTTTTATACCGATATCCACCGGGTGCGTACACACGAGCCGCGCCTGATTCCCAAGATTTACCTTATTTCTTGAAATTATAATCGTATAGATCGACGCTGAAAACCTCTTCCTCTTCTTCTTTTTCTTTCCTCTTGATCTAATAAAAACTAAAAAAAAAAAAAAAGGGAAAGAAAAGAACGAAAAGAAAGGTACATTTTTGCGTTAAACCTACAATCTGTTACGACTAAGACACGTACGCACGGGTGGTGTGTTTAGATAAAAAAAAATGATATATCTAATCGAACGAGACTGGCTTTATTAAAAAATAAAAAATAAATAAAAAGTTAGTATATATCGCAAGCATCGTATACGTACGGATTAACGAACGCGTTCGCGTACGCGTTACGAAACTTCGGAATTTTCAAAGGAAAACAAAATAAAAAAAAGAAAAAGAGAAGGAAGAAACAAACAAACAAGCAAAAAGAAAAAGTAACGAACGCAAACTTGTATATATCGTTAGAATCCCTCTGTAGGGATAAAAACTGCGAAACCGATAAATCCGTCGAAGACTTCGAAAAAAAAAGAAAAGAAAAAAAGGAAGAAGACGAAAAGGAAGAGGAAGAGGAAGAAGAAGAGGAAGAAGAATAATACAGCTCCCTGTCAAATTACGATCATCCGTACGGAACGATGCTGCTACGTATTACGATTAAGAGCGAAGGAGAAAGAAAATGGATTGGAGGAGGAGGGGAGGGTTAGGGGGAGGAGGAGGAGGAGGAGGAGGAGGTTGCACCTGCATCATGAAATTCCTAACGTCGAGCAAGTTTCAGAGTTGCAGCAGAGACTGCAGCGACATATATATATATATAAATATGTGTGCGTGTGTGTACGTATATCGCGTCGTATTTGTAACTTCACGAACGCACGCGCACACACACAAACAAACATAAATATATATATATATATATATATATATATATATTAACACATACTTGGGCATATGCGCTTATACAGAAACGTGAAGAAAAAGAGAAGAGAGGAAGCCGGTGAACTATGCAACTCACGAACTCGAAGTGGGAGAAAAGAGCGCGAAAGGGGTGGGGGAAAGAGAAAAGGATAAATGGAAGGAGAACGAAAGAGAGAGAGAGAGAGAGAGAGAGAGAGAGAGAGAGAGAGATGGAATATACGAAGTTGATCTCGCTTCAACACACAAGAAGAAGAAGAAGAAGGAGGAGAAGGAGGAGGAGAAGGAGGAGAAGAAGAAGATGCAGGAGGCAAGAGTTAAGTAAGAGAAGGATAAAGAAGGATAGAGCTACGAACGAAGAAAGAGAGAGAGAGAGAGAGAGAGAGATTGAGAGAGAGGGTAGAAAGAACACAACGAACGCGAGAAAGATGAAATGAGTGAGTGAGTGAGTGAGATAGATAGAGATAGATAGATAGATAGAGAGAGATAGAGAGAGAGAGTGAGAGAGAGATGTTATATATGCGTCTCGCTCGTTCAAAGGCGCGCATCCATTGACGCCTTCGCTCGAGCATTTATGAATGAATCCCCTTCCAAGATAGCCCTTTCCTCTTACGTTCCGTGCACATATGCAAGCGAGTGTGTACAACGGCTGGGGGAACATAGAAGGAGAGATAGTGATAGGCGGGGGGGAGGGGAGGGGAGGGGATAGGAGATAGATAGACGGATAGAGACGGAGAGGGAAATAGAGAGAGAGAGAGAGAGAGAGAGAGAGAGAGAGAGAGAGAGAGAGAGACAGATAGAATGAGAGAATGAGAGAGAGAGAGAGAGAGAGAGAGAGACGGTCCCTCAAGCTTAGGCGGATACGACTCCGACTGTGAGTTTATACGTTCTTTTATGCTCTTCTATGTGTACGTACGTGGTATGTTTGTCTGTCTTCTCTCTGTCTATCTGTCTGTCTGTCTGTCTGTCTGTCTGTCTGTCTGTGCGTGTATTTTCGTTGTACGTCTCTCTCTCTCTCTCTCTCTCTCTCTCTCTCTCTCTCTCCTTTTTTATCCATCCATTCTTTCGTTCCTCCATCGTTCGTCTCTACTCCCTCTTTCTTCCCCCCTCATTTCAGAATCTCCCATTCGTTTCTCGTAAGAAATTA
>OU427006.1:1140000-1152500 GCA_911387935.1 Dolichovespula saxonica | reverse complement strand
CTTTGCTATCATTTTTTTGCTTTTCATGATAATTAACAAACGATTACATTTCCTATTGGCGACAATCGAGGTGGGAAGAAATTAAAAGAAAAAAAAAAAAAAAAAAAGAAGAAGAAGAAAAAAAAATAAGAAGGAACAAAAAGGCAATGAAAAGGAGAACGAATAAGAATAAGAATAAGAATAAGAATAAGAAAAGAGAGGGGGTGTGACAAAAAAAAAATAAAGTAGAAGCATAAGAGAAAGAAGAAGAAGAAGAAGAAGAAGGAAGAGAAGAGAATAAAATAAAATAAAATAAAATAAAATAAAATAAAAAAGAAACAAAATACTTTACGCCACGCACGCATGCACGCGCACGCGCACGCGCACACGCACGCACGCACACACACGGGCGTTGTTCGCGAGTGTGCATTGTTGGTTCGTGGATCGAGTAATAGTGGGTGTGGGAGAGTATGCGATACGGTGCACCCACGTGCAAGAGACAGGACCGTTCCGCGCTAAGCTTGTAACTCACGAGAGAGAATCGCGCGCGCGCGCGCGCGCGTAAAGAGGAGGCGGAGGCGGAGGTGGCCGCGACTGCGACGACTACGACGACCGAGGAGGAGGAAGAAGAGGTTAAAGGAGGTGAGGAGGAGGAGGAGGAGGAGGAGGAGGAGGAGAAAGGCACGCGTGTGTGGGATCAAACCTTCGAGACGCGAGCCAGACGCCGACTCTCTCTTCTCGGCCCTTCCTTCCTTCCTTCCTTCCTTCCTTCCTTCCTTCATTCTTTCCTTCTTTCCATCCTTTTTCTTTGCTCCTCCTCCTCCTCCTCCTCCTCCTCCTCATCCTCCTCGACATTCTCATCATCCTACTCCTCATCGGTTTTTACCTCGATTCAAACGCCCGACCTTGAATTCGGTGCATAAGCATAATATGTCGAGTGCATCGCCGTTTCTCACGATGACTTTCCTTCATCGTAAAAGATTACGTGTATGTGTGTGTATGTGTGTGTGTGTGTGTGTGTGAGAGAGAGAGAGAGGTAGTCAAAGTGTATAACACCTTCGAATCCATCTATACAATATAATTTACGAATAATAATCGTTAGGTTTAAGTATGAAATATATTTACGAACTTACGTGCAATGTCAAACGTTTTGAATTCTTTCTCTTCTCGTATAATCGTTGATTTAAAAAAAAAAAAAAAAGAAAAAAAGAAAGAAATAGTGATAGATCGAACGGTTAATAGTATACGACACTTATTTCTATTTTTTTTTTTTTTTGAAGAGGGGCTGGGCAAATGTTCGAAAACAAAAAGTAAATAAATAAATAAATATATTTCAGACACAAATGATAAGGATTTACGAAGGAATCGTATGGTTGTAATTAAGTGGAATAATTAAAA
Source organism: Dolichovespula saxonica (assembly GCA_911387935.1). Classification (NCBI taxonomy): domain Eukaryota; kingdom Metazoa; phylum Arthropoda; class Insecta; order Hymenoptera; family Vespidae; genus Dolichovespula; species Dolichovespula saxonica. The sequence continues at coordinate 1,151,123 of OU427006.1, read as the reverse complement.
TATTGAAATTGACGATACGATATTCGTTAATAAAAATTTAATTGATAAGAAGAAGAAAAAAAAGAAAGAGAAAAGAAACGAAAGGAAAGTAGACAAGACATAATCAGTGATATATTATTAATTTGACTTTTCCTACGTTTAACCACTTCCTAGGGATGTAAAAGGAGCACACTAATTGCTATTATCGAATGCGCTATCGCCTTAGAGTACTATCGAGCAGACGTCGGCCGTATAAGTATAAACATACGTGTTTAACGTACCGTGAACTCCCTTACGTGGAGTTCTTACGTTACATATTCCGATCAGGAACGAGACTGCGAACTCGCGATCAGTGTCATTAGTATCTTTATCTATCAACGATGATCGACTATCGATCATTCATCCCTCGATAATAATCCTCGTATTCGCGTGTGTAGACCATAATTCAATTTTTCATATATATATATATATATATATATATATATATTATTTTTTATTAAAAAGTTATTTCGCTCACGATGTGTCGAAATTGTTCGTTCATAAAAAAAAAAGAAAAAAAAAAAGGAAAAAAAAATGAAAGTTTACTGACGATCACGATGATACTTTAATACGTTCATTCTCGAATAAAAAAACATGCACATAAATATACATATATATATATATATATATATATATATATATTTTTTTTTTCATTTGTAAAATATATTAACGTTTAATATAAACGTATAATACATTAATATATAATAAACAATTAATAAACAACAATAATAAACAACATGCACATAAATATACATATATATATATATATATATTTTTTTTTTCATTTGTAAAATATATTAACGTTTAATATAAACGTATAATACATTAATATATAATAAACAATTAATACATAAACGTATTCCGTTCAATATATTATACTATTTATATCAGTGCATTATACGTTTGATATATACGTATGATACATTAATGTATAATAAATAATTAATATATAAACGTTTTCAATTGGAAACTAAAAGGGTGACGGGACGGGAAGGTGGGGTTTTGGGATGGAAAAAAAAAAGAAAAAAAGAAATCAAAAACGGAATCGTCGTAACGGTACGAATATCATTCGAGCGTTCTTCATTAACATTTTTTAAGTTAAAAAAAAAAAAAAAAAAAAGAAAAAAAGGAAAGGAAAGGAACTCGAACGACGACGAGGACGACGAGGACGACGACAATGCGCCATGGCGTAGTAATCAAAGTCAAAACAATCGGGCGAGCGTCGATAAAGGTCACGTAGGCGGCGGCAGCTGATTCCATTCACAAATACCGTACATAGGCGTCCACTACGAGCTCGGTTCTCCGAATCGTGTTTCGAATTTTTAATTACGCATCGCGACGAGAGAAGAAAAATATGTGCATAGACGGAAAGAGAGAGAGAGAGAGAGAGAGAGAGAGAGGCAGGAAAAAAAAAGAAGGACAAAAAATTTTCGTGGAAATGAAAAACAATTTTTTCGTAGGATTGAAAAATAATTTTTCGACATTTTCTTTCTCTTTTTTTACTCTCCGACTCTCTCTCTATCTCTCTCTCTCTCTCTCTCTCTCTATCTTTCTAATTGTACGCCGCGCGTAATATGACGTATGAAGAAAGAAAGAGAGAGAGAGAGAGAGAAAAAAAGAAATAGAAAAAAAAAGAAAAATTCTACGATAAAAAAGTATGAATGCATATCGTTCACGCGTACATACAAACGTACATGCATGCATGCATGCATGCATGCATGCGTATGCACACATAGCTCGCACGTTTCGTAATGGTATTATCTTAATTCGTTCACGTTATGCTCGTAACCGCAGGATACGTTTATCGAGTGAAAGATTAAGAGAGGGAAAAAAAGAGAGAGAGAGAGAGAGAGAGGGGGGGGAGGGAGGATAGAGAAACGCGTTGCATAGAAACTTGCATGGCATGTGTCGGAGGATGTATAGTACGTGGATATATCCCTCCGAGCAGCCCTCCGGCGAGAGAGAGGGAACGAGAACTCTACGAACTCTCTTCTATTCTCGAGGTAGATTTGAAAAACAAGAAGAGGAGGAGGAGGAGGAGGAGGAGGAGGAGGTGGAGGAGGAAGAAAAATAAAAAGAAAAAAAATGAAAATGGATTCTATAAGTGGGAAACAGATGCTCCTGATGCCGATTTTCACAGGACTAAGAGAGAGTGGTCCTTTAAATATTTTGACTTCTTTTTTTTTTGCTCGTTTTTTTCTTTTTTCTTTTTTTTTTTTTTTTTTTTTTTTTGCTCTAACGTCGTTTTCAAGTCGCATTCGAGATATCTTCGAGAGAACCTGCTGCTCGTATATACCATCGAACAAATATTTCGATATATATTATTTTTTTCAAATTCTTCTTCTCTCTTTTTCTTCTCTTTACTTATTTTTGTATTTATTTTTTTGTTTCATTTTAATTTTATACGCACGTTTATATATGTACATGTACTCTCGATATGACGATAATGATGACGATAATAATAATAATAATAATAATAATAATAATAATAATAATAATAATAATAATAATACATTTATATCACGAGAATATATTATCTCCGCGCGTTAATCAAAAATTAATATAATATAATATAACGTAAAAGTATAATACACGCATGCATATGATCGATAAGAAATGGCGTAACGTATTTTATTTTACTTTTCTCTTTTCCTTTCTCTCCTTTTTCGTTCTTTCTCTTCTTCATTTTTCTTTTTCTTTTTCTTTTTCTTCTTTTTTTTTTTTTTTTCTTTTAACGTTATATCACTTATCGGATTAAGAATTCATTCTGTAATGCACGTAATCGATTATTATTAGGGTTCTTATCGCTCACGTTTATCGATCAAACCACGGTCGGAACGGTTGATAAGGAGAAGTGTCCTGTGTCGCCGCTAAACCTTTCTTCCGTGTGTGTGCGTGTGATTTTTAATACGTGTCGAATAAGTAATGTATACATACATACATAAATACATACATACATACATATATATATATATATATAATAGACGTTCTATAATCTTTATTATTATATAATTCATTTCATTTTATCATATTTATTTGTTATACTTATATAACGAAATACAATACGTTACATATATATATATATATATATATATATATATATATATATACGTGTATATGTTGGTACTATCGATTCGTATAATCGATTCCGAAGATCGCGATATGATGGTACGTTTAAATGTATTATAAAATAAGAAATGCAGGCTCGTGAGAAAGTAATTGACAAACGTGCGCGTTAATATGTGTAAGTTATTACATATACAACGCATACATATATATATATATATATATATATGTATGTATGTATGTATGTATGTATATGTGGTAAAGGAGTAGAGCAACGCGAATTCGACACCATAGAGACCGTGACATATTCGGAGAAGCTATGGCATCGTGTGAGCCCCTCGACATTGGGGATCGAAAGGCCACCATGAAATAGGGCCCCACCAGCATGGGATGATCTCTATGGGGCTTTACAAGTTTCTGAGATAGGTGTATATATATTTCGAACTCTCTCTCTCTCTCTCTCTCTCTCTCTCTCTCTCTCTCTCTCTTATATTAATTTCTTCCGTCGAATTAAAATGTTTTTTGTTTTCGTCCGTTAAATTCCCGTCCCTTTTGGAAAAAAATTTGTCAACCTTCGAGGACTCTTAAAACGTAAAAAAAAAAAAGGTAAAGTAGAATCTTTTCAATAGATAAAAATGCACTCGATGCTTGATTTCAATGGGTTATACGTGTTAGAGACAAGATAGTATTATTATTCGAATGGAACGCAAAAAACCTACTTAACGGGGGAACAATTAAAAATAAATAAATAAATATATATATATATTTTTTCTTTTTTTTTATGTAAAATGGCGGTGGTCGAACGTACGAAGGTGGAAAAAAATTTCCTCGTAATAGGAGAGAGAAGCTAATGGAGAGGAATCAAAAAAAAAAAAAAAAGAAAAAGATAGAATGAAAGAAAGAAAGAGAGAGAGAGAGAGAGAGAGTTCGTACAGGTAGATTTTCGGTTTCTTATATAAGGGTTTAGGGCTTTTGGTTTAGCGAACGGTTCTTTTTTATTATTAGAAAGTGACGCTTGCGTTAAAAGAAATTCCAACGGGGGTAACATTAGACCAGGGGTTTTATAAGGAATGAAGGTATATGGTGGTAGGTCATGTTGGTCGATGGAATCGATCGGCAAAAGGGTGAGAGAGGGAGGGAGACCCTTAAATTTACTCGAGTTAAGACCAAGTCTCCTGTTCGAGCCTAGATCGAAAGATTCGAGAGAGATTCGAGAAATAGAGAGAGAGAGAGAGAGAGAGAGAGAGAGAGAGAGAGAGAGAGAGAGAGAGAGAGAGTGAGAGAAATAGATCTCGATGAGGATCTCGAAGATTATCCTTTTTGTTTCGTAATCGACGAGAACTTTATTGTACTCCTTTCCATCGGTCAACCGAGGTAAAGAATCTCTTTTTAAGGAAAAGAAATAATTAAACAAAAAACAAAGGAAAAAAAGAACTGTTCCATAAATTAGTAATCAATTAATTAATTAATTATTTATTTATTTATTTATTTGTTTATCTATCTTTTTTTTTTTTTTCTTAGAAGAAACGTACAAGATTCCTTTATCTTTCCTTAAGTTTTATTATATTTGTAATCGGAAGTAGGAGCGTTCTCTCGTATATAAGAATTCGTAAATATAAAATTCACGACGCGACGTAATGTTTCTTTGGGAAAAGGGGAAAAAAATAAAAGAACGCGCGCGCGCACACACACACACGAACACGCACACGAACACAGATCGAATAAGACGGGATTTAAATTTTGTAGTAGAAACGTGTAGAGGACCTAGAGTCAACCTTTTTCCCGATGCGTAGGGTCAAAGAGAGTAAAACTCGGAAAGGAGGATAGATAGATAGATAGAAAGAAAGAAAGAGAGAGAGAGAGAGAAAAGGAGAAGAGATAAGAAAAATACGGGGAGTGACCGAGAGAGAGAGAGAGAGAGAGAGAGAGAGAGATGGTGGGAGGGATTGGGGAGTGGGAAGAGAAAAGAGAAGATTCCAAGAAACATAAGAACAAAGTCCCACCATGGAGTTTATATGTACGTTAGAATAGGGCCCTGGTGGGCCCTACGAAACCATCCCTTTTGGCCTGTTCGAATCCTCTGGACTTTAGACCCGGTCCTTCCTTTATTTCTCCGCCAACCTTTCCCCCTCCCCTCCATTCCAATCCTTACCCTCGATCCTCTTTATTTAACCTGCTGCCCGCATCCGCAAACGAATCTTTTGCTTCTTATTTTTCGGAATTATTCTCCATCTCTTTCTATATAACTTTTACTATCTAATAATATTATACGTATGTATTACGGTGCAGTGATACTAAAATAAAGTTATCTAAACAATTTTCCATATCCATGTAACTGTGCATTAGAAATAGAACAAAAAATTATTGTTATTTTTTTCTTTCTTCAAACAATTTATCCCTTTGGTTGCTTAATTCGTAAAATTCAATTCGACGAGATGTATCGTCATTGTTATTTATTCATCTTTTTTTTTTGTTTTCTTATTATAATATACATTGGCAATATGTATATAATTAAAATTAGAATTTGTACGGGATCAAGAGTGTGTATGCGTATATATATATATATATATATATATATATATATATATATATATATATATATATATATATATATATATATGTCAATAAAGTCGAAGTATCACTGTACTATATATCAGAAACGTAATAGTAAACGAGATACGTCACGATCGAGAGGAGAAGTAGTATTATTAACTTATGATGCGGGTCCTTCTCTAACGCATCTACGTATAATATATATATATACGTATGTGTATATATTAGTGTATCTACATCCGTTAGAATTTTTTTTTCTTTTTTTTTTTTTTTTTTTTTTAAGAACAGACGGTGATTGGATAGGAGGCTTCTTCGTATTCCTTATTGTGAATGATTACGTTACTTCGTCCCGTGAGAAATTGGGAATGCGACTGTGACGAGATATAATAAACGAATTGATTATAATTTTTATTTGGGATAGCGATTAGGAATCGAACGAATCGCAATTTACGCGCGCATAAATAATGATAATAATAATAATAATAATAATAATAATAATAATAATAATATGTACGTATGCGATATGCACTTCGTCGTAGAGATTTTTCTTTCTCGCTAAAACTCTAATCGTTACGCATATATAAAGTATACGTGTATTATTTTTATAGGATACATTTCTGAGAAGAGAAACTATGTTATTATATACATAAACTATATTATTATAAACTATACACAAATATACATATATATATATATATATATATATATATATATATATATATATTATACACGAATTAAAATTGTTGATACAAAATATAAAATAAAATAATATAAAATAAAATAAAATAAAATAGAATAATATAAAATAAAATGAAGTAAAACAAAATGAAATGATAAAAATGTATGATAGTTAAATAATTAAATAAACCTATAATTAAATAAACCTATAAGATGTATAAGAGAGTGAGAGAATGAGATAGAGAGAAAAGAGATCGAAGAAAAGTTAGAAAAGAGAGAGAGAGAGAGAGAGAGTGAGGCCGAGAGTTTTCCAGGAACATAAATTCCAAAGAAACGAGAGAGAGAGAGAGAGAGAGAGAGAGAGAGAGAGAGAGAGAGAAACGGACGTAAAAGAGAGATTTGGACTGTTCCAACGGAAGAGTCGTAGATCTATCGCTAACGTGCGAGACATGGCTCGCATGAAGAGCACTCACTCGTCGTCGTCGTCGTCGTCTTCGTCGTCGTCGTCTTCACAACGTGCCTTGGGAAGAATGTGAAATCCAAACACAGTCGACAGAGAAAATAAGAAAGAACAGTGTGTTCACTACGACGACGAGGACGGCGATGACGATGACGACGACGAAGACGAAGACGAAGACGAAGACAAGTCTCTTCTTTTATGGTTAAAGACCTGCACTTGTTTTGTCACCGGTAACACAAAGAAATATATACTACGTGGAAAATATTTCACTCACTTCGTCTTCTTCTTCTTCTTCTTCTTCGTCTTCTAGTCTTTTTTTTGTTCTGTAGTTTTTTATTTTATTTTTATTTTTTTTCTTCTTTACTTTTACTTCGCTAACTTACTAAAACTTCGCGCGCGTAGATTTTAGCAGGTTTCAAATGTGTTGTCGTTTTTTCTTCTTCTTCTTTTTCTTTTATGTATTTATTTATTTATTTTTTTTTTTTATTATTATTATATCTTAGAAACAAACAAAAGAGACAGACAGATCGTTAATCGCAGTTGAACGTACACTTTTTTTATTATTATTTATACTCAATGATTTAGTTTCAATTATATGTATATATATATATATATATATATATATATATATATATATATATATATATATACATATATATATGGAAACGATTTGGCTTTTAAAAAACAATATATTATTATTAAACATGTAATAATAACAATGATAATATAATAATAATAATAATGATAAAAGTAATGACACTATCGAGACGACTAAATTAGATTACAATTATCTTTTTACATAATCCCCATGCGCGCTTACCATTATCGTCGTCATTGTAACAACTATAAATATTAATAATGAAAGAAACATTCTTATCTCTTCTCTCTCTCTCTCTCTCTCTCTCTCTCTCTCTCTCTCTCTCTCTCTCTCTCTCTCTCTCTCTCTCTCTCTAATTCTACTTGTTCGCCTTATCTCCTATATGATAACAATATATATAAATTAGATATTTTGTTGCCGACGGGAGACGGGGAAAAGGAAAAAGAGAAAGAAAAAGAAAAAATAGGAAAAAGAAAAAGAAAAAAAAAAAAAGAAAAAAAAAACAAAAAGAAAAAAAAAGAAACGTGAAGGTTTCGTGTTTCATTCAAGTTCTCGGTTCACTTTATCAGCGATGGCGTCTGTGATCTGCTTACGGAAAGTGCTTACCTCTAGGCTTAGGTACTCCAAACTAAACATCTTGTATATTTTACGCTTACCCACGTAGTAGAGATTAGAAAGGGAGTGAGAGAGAGAGAGAGAGAGAGATCGTGAGGGAGAGTATTAGAGAAGGATAGAAAGAAAAAAAAAGAAATAAAAGAAAGAAAAAAATGGAGGAAAAGAACATTTTCTCTCTCTCTCTCTCTCTCTCTCTCTCTCTCTCTCTCTCTCTATCTATCTATCTATCTATCTTTCTCTCTTTACTACGAAACCAATTTTAAAACCGGATCGCGACGAGAAAGAGAACGAACGTAAAGGGAAGGATATTTAAAGAGTACAACAAAAAGGAAAAAAAAAAAGCACAAGAAATAAGTAAAAAGAAAAGAGAGAAAGAAGAAGAAGAAGAAGAAGAAGAAGAAAAAAAAAACATATGCTAACTGTCAACGAAGAGAAGACAGTCGATATGATTTACGAGGAGCTCGTAGATACGGTAAATAGGGCAAAGCCGAGCAGCGATGATTGGCGCCGGCGCCTGACTACCTCTCATTATCATAGTGCATAAGAGGAGCTTATGGCCTTCTAGGTGTCCCGTATGCCATTTTTATTTTTATTTTTCTCCTTCTCTCTCTCTCTCTCTCTCTCTCTCTCATCTTCGTTGCAACATTCGACGAACCATTTGAACCATACCTCTCGATCGATCTCTCGAACAATTTTTCCTTTTTTCATTGGTTTTATTTTTTTTTCTTTTTTTTTACTCGACCAATTACGAATCGAAACGAAATTCATTCGAAAAGGAAAAGGTATATAACGAGAGAAGAGAAAAGAATATATGAAAAAAAAAATAAATAAATAAATAAAAATAAAAAACTTCCACCGTCGTGCGTAGTTTTTTCCTTTTCGAGTCCGAAATCCTTTTGCGGGAAAAGATTGATGCTCGATGAATGAATGAACGAACGAACGAGCGAATGAATGAAAGCGAATGAATGAAAAATCGATTCATTCGATTGTTTTCTCGTGAATGGGATTCTGGCGAGAAAGGACTTCTCTCATATTTTCTTTTCTTAATTCATAATCTTCACGTAAAGACGATCAATCGATCGTTGAGAAATATTCGAGCGTTAGAATTTTTCACGTAAGAAAAGAAAAAGAGAATAATATAATCTAGATTTAAATCCGACGATAGAGATCTTTGTAATTCTTTAGGATACGACAAATATTTTAACGACGCTCTCCACCCACTACCTCTCTCTCTCTCTCTCCCCGTCGTAAATTCGAAAATTAATGATATAAACATAAATATATATATATATATATATCTATGATGATGATGATTATGATGATGATGATTATTATTAAAATAAAAGAGAGTGTTCGGTAATCGTATGTGGGTGGGGGGTGGGGGTATAGCCATTCGAGCACGTTAAGATTGATCGATGTTATTCGGCGTTAAACGAGCGTATCAGTACATATGTATACGAGAGAGTCCTGAATTCTTAAGATTCCAATGGTTTAAAGTAGCAGGTACGTATGAATGTAAGAACAATTAAGAGCGGGGAAGATAAGCTTGGCATCGTGTTGTCTCACTCTTACTAACATAAGCAAGCAAGCAAGTAAGCAAGCAAGCAAGCAAGCAAGCAAGCAAGTTAAGTACGTATGTACGTATACTTATATACAACTTGCTACATAGTTTCTTTTCTCTCTCTCTCTCTCTCTCTCTCTCTCTTTCTCTCTCGTTCTCGTTCTCGTTCTCGTTTTCTCTCTCTTTCTCTCTCGTTCAATCGCTCGTACGCACACTCTTACGTACCTTATTCAATTCGCAACGACATTCCGTAGGAGTACCAAATGCGGCGAGCGCCGTATTCTATTTTCTTCTTTGGTTAGAGATCGATCGGCGCGCGTTTCGATTCACAAAATCAATTACAGGTTGTTATCGACTACTCAGAACCACCGTCGATGTTTTTCGAGGAGGGAACGGACGTAACAAAACCCCTCCTCCTCCTCCTCCTCCTCCTCCTCCTTCTTCTCTTCTTCTTCGTTCGGCTTTTCTGTCAATCCCCTCGATCGGACTAATTAAACTGAGAATACAAAAAGAAAAAAAAAAAAGATAAAGAAAGAAAGAGAGAAGGAGGGAAGGAAAGGGAGAGAGAGAGAGAGGAAAAAAAAATATTGTGGGAAGAGAACGAGGTAATCGGAAGTAGCGAAGGAAGAAGTTTCCGAAAGAAAGAGTAAAAAAAAAAAAAAACAAATTGTTTCTTCGAAAGTAAAAGTAAAAGTAAAAGTAAAAGTCCTGGTTTGTTTCTCCTTTTTTTTTTTTCTCTCAGCGTTGGATAATTTTCTCGGCGTAGGTGAGAAAAGGGGAAAAAGAGTAAGAAAAATAATAACAAAAGAAAGAAATAAAGAAAAAAAAAAAATAAAAGAAAGGAATGAAAATGAACGCGAAACGTTTCGCGAGCGTCGATCAACGAAACGCGATTAAAGCGAGACTCATCCCCTCCCCTCCTGCCGCCCCCCGGGAGGCCTCAACGGTTGTTAAAAAAGATAATCGACGATAACGACAAGATGATTATAAATATTTATAACCGACAATATATAAATATATATATATATATGTGTGTGTGTGTGTATAAACGTTCTCTCGTACGAACGCGCTTGGCGCTCATTCTATCCGTGCTCGTTCGCGTGCCCATAATCGCGACGTACAATACAATATTATTACCGTCATTATCGGCGCGCAAGTTAACAAGATCGTCCCCTCTTGCATTTATAAAATCACAACGAGCGTTGTGCGAACGGTCATTAGAGTGGTTTATATTAAATTATTATTTATTTAAATTACGGTCCATCGGGATATAAATCGGATCAAAGCGCACATTCGTTTAGTGTCCTTTTCATCGTAGCACTAATTCTCTCGGTAGAACGAAACGGAGAGCTCGAAAGAGAGAGAGAGAGAGAGAGAGTGACGTGTAAAAAAAAAAAGAAAAGAATTGTCGATTGCATTCGAAGAAATTCGGGGAAACTCGTATTATATTATCGATATGAGTCTATGTGTATTCCCATGGAATTCTAGGACTCCATGAGATCGGTTAATGGTGATGACGGTGGTGGTTATGGTGGTACGAGGCATTCAGGGCGTGTTTCCAACTCTCGCGCGCG
>OU427006.1:1102500-1135000 GCA_911387935.1 Dolichovespula saxonica | reverse complement strand
TAAAACTCGATCGATGGCGACGACGAGGACGACGTTTTTAAATCAAACGAATCGACCCACGTTCGACTTCGTTTCTTCCTCCTTCGCGAACAATAATCTTTTGATAAATTTTTATCGTAAGTGTATAAGTGTGCGTGTGTCCGCGTGTGCGTGTGTTCGCGTGGAATATAAACGGGGGAATAAAAATGTTAAATTTCGTATAAATATGTTAATATTGTCGTCCGTTTCTTGAGAATTTTTTATACTCGCGCACGTATCTATGTACGTACGTATTCGTGCGCATTTAATTTATATATATATATATATATATATATATATATATATATATATATATATATATATATATATATATATATTTCATGTAGTGAGAACATTTTTTAGGGACTTGTATGTATTTCTTCTTTCTTTTTCTTTTTTTGTATATATATATATATATATATATATATATATATATATATATATATATATATATATATATATATATATATATTTACGTGTATATACAAAAAATAAAAAGAAAAAAAAAATATATATATATATATGTAGGGGTCAGTCATTTAAATGAGAATATTTTAGAAAATCGTATGTATTTATTTTTGAGATATACAGGCTGAGTCATACATATATTTACATAAATGAGAACATTTCGGGAGCTTGTATGTATTTCTTTCTTTTTTTTTTTTCATCTGTATATGTATATGTATAAATATATATATATATATATATATATATATATATATATAAATATATACATATATATATACACATACATGTAATAAGAGTATACGTATATTCCGTAAGCACGTTAACGACAGTAGCGATAATAATGCCGCGATAAAAAAAGAAATGGACGTGGAAGAGTCCTCGAGAAGGTGACGTCATTATCAGCTCGCGTACCCTTTGACCTCCTCGCGTACGCTCATTTCCGTTCATAGGAATACTTCACTTCGGCGTACACACGCTGTTCTCATGTGCACTCGGCGACACCGTTTTTCTTTTTTTTCTTTTTTTTTTTTTTTTTTTATTTATTCTCTCTCTTTTTCTTCGTTCTCATTCCTGTACTTCTGTCTTTTTTTTTCTTTTTGTTCTTTTTTTTTTTTTTTTTCTTTATTTTACAATCTTCTTTTTAAGCCTTATTAAAAGCCATAAACATTGGGGGAACCTCCAGTACATAAGTTCATCAATGAGTGACCCTATTTATCGTATATATAGAAAAAAAAAAAGAACAGAAAGAAGAATACATTGTATTCTCTACAATGTTCTAATTTAAATCTATGACCCAACATATACATACACAGTATAGATATTATGGTTATGTATATGACTCGAATGTACGTAATAATTGAAAAAAAAATATATATATATTACACATATGCACTGTTTCATCATGCGTAGTACTATAAAATAAATATAGATATCGTGATTACGTACATAAAATGAACGATATATATATATATATATAAACAATACTATAATATATACGTAGATATCCTGATTAATATATATATGAAATGAATATACGTGATAAATAACATATATGTACACATCTGATATATACACACCTATAGTATATTACACCTTATCGTCGTAGCAATACATAGTACCTTAACGTAGATATATTGTAGATTTTGTGATTACGTATATGAAATAAACGATATATCATATACATATATACATACATATATATATATATATATATATATATATATATATCTACGTGTCACAATACACAGTACTGTAATAATAATCTTTCTGATTCTCGCATTGCCCCTGTCACGCGATCCTTATCGCGATATATACGTGTAATTAGCTTTCTGCTCGTAGGCAGAACTGAGGTCTCCGAGGTTCGTGCCATTGACGTGCCGACGACTCGAATGAATCGCGCGTAAATATCGTCATTCTGAAAACGGCTTAATTGAAAATGAGAACGCGTGCCTCTCTTCTTTCTTTTGCGTGTGCGTAAATACGTACGTACGTACGTACGTACGTACACGTAGTTACGTACTTAGTTGCATACATAGTTGCATACATACGTATGTACGTACACACATACATATATTTATATTTATATATATATGTACACACGTGCACGTTTATAGAGAGAGAGAGAGAGAGAGAGAGAGAGAGAGAGAGAGAGAGAGAGAGAGAGAGAGAGACATAGATGCATGAACGTTCGCACGGATATCTACGGATGCATTTACTTTATTTGATTTCGATTAGTGAGAAACATCGGATCGAATTAACGCGGGTCACTTATTTACTCGCACACAAACGCATTTATACGTTTCATTATACACGCTGTATAACACGCACATTACGTAACATAAAGGATGAATATTTATATAAGTAAATATCCTTATGTATTATATATCGCATTGCGCGATATCGATCGAGGGATGGGTAAAATAAAAATTTTAAAAATTAAAAAGACGAAAAAAAAATAGGAAGAAAGAAAGAAAGAAAGGAGCGAATTGCATATATATATATATATATGTATGTATGTATGTGTGTGTACATAATCATTCGTTATATATCGTCGGACTGATCCGGGTCAAGGGTGTTTGTACGCTTTAAGGGAAGCTATAAACAATGATATGTTGCATCGTAAAAGGCTTATCAGTTTCATTCGTTTATGCATATGTGTGTATACACACACACACACACATATATATGTGTGTGTAGTAAAAATATGCGATGAACTATTTTAACGCGAGGAGTTTTAAAACGAGGCTCTTGACATTTTTTTTTTTTTTGCATTTAAAAGTTAAAGAGATCTGAAGAAAAAATAATTTCCATTTAATTCCGTATAGTCCGATACGATCGTGGAATCGAATGATCAATGATATATAATATAACATCTACGTACGTATTACACGTGTAAATCACGAATAATGTAACTGATAGATACAGGGTGGACCAAAGGTTCCGCCAGAGATGCAAGAAAAAAAAAAATTAAGGATTAAATCTCGATCGATTTCGTAGATCGTTTATACCGTACTTTCGATCCACTCCGTAGATCTCTATTCCAGATAATATGAGCAATAATATGCAATAAACGCGTAGTTTAGTATCCAACTATATTATTGGGTCGACGATGCGATGTGGTATAGTTATATGTACGTACGTACGTATGTACGTAACGAAGAAGATTATTTACGAGTTTAGCGTGTAATTTGAATGAACGATTTAAAAATAAAATTGCCAGGATTTTATCGTTCGCCTATTTTAACTGCTACTACCATGTTATACGGTAGTAATGGCATAAACATTCGCGATAACGTTCAACGCCCATAAGACACGTATATATGTAGATTTATCTATGCTAGAACCATATGAGATCCTAAAAATCTCTCTCTTTCTCTAATGTTATCATCAAACCCAACTCGCTGTAACTTATTTTATAGGAGATATTAAAGATATATTAAGATATTAATTAAGGTATGGTAGTTGTAAAAGATATAGCATGTAAGAGGGTGGTGAAAGGGAAAAACAAAGTTTACGAAATAAATAGAAAGAGAGAGAGAGAGAGAGAGAGAGAGAAGAGAGGGAAAGGAGTGGAATTTGGAAATATTTCTTTCACATTAAATCGTTCGGAATAAATTTGATCGATTTGTTATCCGCGATTAGATAAGGAATTACGCTTAAATCGCGATCGTTATCGTCGTTCGAAATTAATCCGAGCGCATAACAGATTGGAAAATTAGTGATTTATATATAAAAAAAAAAAAAAAATCGATTTAAAAAAGAAGTCATTCGGGGTATTAGAAATTTCGGTATCTACTTTTCGATAACTTTCGACGAGGGTAGGACGTTTCTTTTTTTTTTTATTTTTCATTGACGTTAACCCTCGATATGAAAAATTATTCGCCTGTTTTCAGAGGGGTCGATTTAAAATCGTCGATACGACGAGAATAGAAAATTTGCGTCGCAATGAGGTTTCAAGGGAAAAAAAAGGGATCGACAAAATAATAAAAAAGAAAAAAAGAAATTAAACTAACGAAAGACAAGTTTTTTTTTCCCCTTATATATCGCGATAAGGGACTATTAAATAATATGATACTTGAGGATAATTAAATGTCTTCGGTCTGTGAGGATATATAAAGGGGAGTGAATGTTAATTAAATGATAATTATATAACGATTATCTGTAAGGGAAAAATTACGATTGTGGATGGATATATTTTAATCGGAGTAAAGCTTAAAGTAAATGATATAGAATCTGTATTTAGAAAATTTTCTTTTTCTTTTTTTTTTTTTTTTTTTTCGTTATATATATTAATTATATAAAAAGGCGTGCGATACATAATTACACATTCGACAAAAAAAAATTAAATAAATAAAAATATAAATATATATATATATATGTATATACAAATATACGTGTGATTACGTAGAATACGTACAACGAAGAAATTAGAAAAAAAAGATCGATCGATCGATCGATCGATCGGGTCGCGCGATGAATTAATTAAAAAATATTAGTCGGCGTTTTCTTCGTTTTAGTTTATCCTTTGCCGTATGAGATACGTTATGAAAATCAAATTGTAAGAGAAGTAAACCCGCGGAATAACAACCCAACGCAGAACGGAATAAAAAGATTTAATAGGATCTTCTAACGCATTCGCGATTCAAGATAATACGAGAGGGAAGAAACGTTGGGTAGATTAAAACGGGCAAAGAAGGATTTCCTTTTCACTCTACCAATGATTTATCTCGTAAAAAATCTTTCCACCTATTTCATTTCTCACAACGTATAGATCGAGATCCTATAATCGCGGAGTGATCAGAATCATTGGGAATTATCTTTGCCTATTGTTATTCTTATCAAATTTTCATTCAATATATATTTATATATATATATATATATATATATATATATATTTATATTTTGAATGAAATGATTATATTCCTTATTTCTAAATTTTAATATTTATTAAAAATTCTTTCTTAAATTTATTTATTTAAACTTTATTTATTATAAATTTTAAAATATATATACATATATATATTTTTGTTAGAGTCTTGCACATATCATCTCGATCATCGTAGATCGCGTTCACATTGAATTATCCTCTTGCAATCGATTAATACGCATAATCGTCGAATAGAAATGTACACCTTCTTCGCGATACCGTATAAAAACATTGACCTAGGAACTATTTTCTAACGAAAATAATAATAAAAAAAAAAAAGAAACTACGAATTAGAAAGCGTTGAACGTTGGTAAGGAATATTTGAAAATGGGCATCGTACGAAAATTTTGGTTCGACCTAAGAAGAAACATTGTCGCGCACAGTGGATACGGAGAGACACGGGGGGACGTATGAGGGCGTATCTACGTACGCGCCCATACACATTTATTAGTTAATAATAATCAGATTAATTTGATGGAGGGTAAAACTAGAAAAGAAAAAAAAAAGAAAGAAAGAAAGAAAAGGGAAAGGAAGAAGGAAGAAACATTCTCTTCGGTTCCTTCCCTCGGACACGGACCGAAGCTCGCACGTTGGATACGTACATACATAGGATACATATATACATACAACCCGTACATATATATATATATATGTGTGTGTGTGTGTGTATGTATATATATATATACACACTTGGTATACGAGTTAATTTTATCGTCGATTCGATTTCGTGCTCGTAGTTAAGCTATACGATCATGGAGGCAGAACGAAGAGAGTTCCCTTCGAGTGTTCGAGGTGAGTCGAATGAAGAAGAAGGAGAAGAAGAAGAAGAAGAAGAGAAAGAGGTGGAGGAGGTGAAGATGGAGGAGGAGAAGCTTACCAGGCGTATCGTAAAGAGACGGGTAAGCACCAGCCGGAACATTCATGCTCTAGTGAAATTAAATACTAGCGACTTAGCTTCCCTAGAGGCCTTCTTCGAGGCCATTTAAATCTCTCGATTTAATTTCTGGCGGGAAAATTGAAAGACGTTAATACGTTCGATCGATCGATCGATCGATCGATCGTTTATTAACTTTCATTATCGTATCGATATTAGTCTTATAGATATCATAACTTTTAATTAACGATGACATATACATATATATATATATCTTATAATTAAAAATAATACATTTAAAGATGAAAACACAGTATACTATGAGATACACGCGATTTCGGTTTTTTTTATCATAATTATTGTTAAAACGAATAGAAAATAAAATTAAAAAAAAAACAGGAAACACAAAAGAAAAGAAATCTATACGTCTTAGCAAAATCTTTCAAGCGTTAATCATCTAATAAATATCCAATAAATAATATAATAAATAATAATAGATACGTAGAGACGGAACGTATGTATAATACTTGTGATCACGTATATATATATGTAAAACTATGATCGATCTTTAAGATTCCGAGGAAGAAGGAGAAACCCAGTGAAGGGTATTCTCTCTCTTTCTCTTTCTCTCAAGCTCCCAGGACTATCTCGTCATCCTGTTTAAGGTTACTCATCCGTATAGGGAGCGAGAATGAGCGTAGGTTGGTAGTAGTTGAAAGGAATATGTGTAACCAAAGCGAGTTAGTCTAATCGTAAGGAACGAACGAGGACGAACGACGTTTCTTCTTTTATTACATACACGCATTAACGCACGAACACGCACGAATGTTCACGTACACGCACGAATATTTACGTACACGCACGAGTATTCACGTACACGCACGAATATTTACGTACACGCACGAATATTTACGTACACGCACGAGTATTCACGTACACGAACGAATACGTACGAATCGCACGAATATACACGAATATATACGAATACGCACGTACACGCACGAACACGAACACACGTATTTTTCTTCCCTCTCTTTCTTGCTCTTAAACGTGATCGATGTCACCCATAGCGCGACATAAACATATACATATATATACATATACAGAATACAATACATATAGAGATGACACGTATAGTATGGGCTAACCTATACGGAGCACATCCGGTCGTGACTTCGAGTCAAGAGCACACGCGAATTACACTTTGGCATTGTACGATAGTAAAACGATGTAGTAAGCCGCGTAGTACGCGTAAACGAGAGACTACGGGGGAGACGCATGAGCCACGAGTTTCGTTCTCGAAGGACATTCCCACTCCTACGCAGAAAAGAAACTTCGATCTCATCTAAGGATCCAAGACTTTCTCGTTCCTTCCCTTACGTCCCTCTCTCTCTCTCTCTCTCTCTCTCTCTCTCTCTCTCCCTCTTTTTCTCGCTATCTTTATTCTATTTCTTATACATATATTCGTCTCTCTTTCTCTTCCTCTCTCTCTCTATCTTTTTCTCACTCGTTCAATATATTTGTATATCTTTATCGTTCTCTTTCTCTTTCTGTATGCTTTGTATGCTTGAAACGTCGGATAAGTGTAAAAGAAAAAAAAAAAAGAAGGTTAGTAGAGATCTACAGGATGCGTAAATTTTAACGGTTCCCCATGTTTGCCTGGTAATATCAGAAATTTTTGACCGATCCATAAGAGATATATGTCTCTCTATGTATATATATATGTATGTATGTATGGATATATGTATTTAGTAGTTCGGCTCGAAAGTAGCGACATTTTGAAGCGAATCCGACCGTTAAACGTTTGTCCGAAAATATACATATATATGTTCGTACGTATGCATGTATATATATGTATATAGTTAAAGCAGATACTTTTTAGCGACACGTGTCGACCAGAGGACGATCTTTTTTTCTTTTCGCGTACGTAATAAAAAATCTTTTTACCTTTTTCTTTCGTTTTTTTTTTCTTCTTTTTTTTTTTCTTTTTTCTTTTTTCTTTTTTTGTTCGATCGATCGAAATCTCGGAAGAAAAAAAGATTCCTACGAAGAGGTTAGAGATATTTCCATATTGTCGCATCATCGTTAACCTTCTCGGGCATTTATTCGGGAATGGGGGGCAGGCGGGAGATGACGAAAGAAACGATCGATCGATCGTTCTTCGATCCTCGTTCTAAAAGATCTTTCTAAATATCTCTCTCTTTCTCTCTCTCTTTCTCTCTAACGATAATTTGAGGAGCCAAAAGTGACGTTGAACGACGAGGAACAACGTGGAAGAGAGTCATTCCGAGTTTCCACCTCGTGCGAACGAACGAACGAAAGCGAATGGGACCGGACTCGACCGAGCTGCCCCTGAGGCCAGTGCCGGATCCTCCCGTTCAAGTGCCCAAGGTCATCGCATAGCTACTTACTTACCTATACCTACCTTTTTTTTTCTTTTGTTTTTTTATCTCCTCGAGTGTAATAATTCGTGAACGTTCTCACGAGAAGGAAGTTTCTTCCTTTCGATATCGTGCGATCGTCCTACTCGCGTGCCTTCCCTCCTCTCTCTCTCTCTCTCTCTCTCTCTCTCTCTATCTATCTATCTTACCCGTCTCCCTTCCACCGACGAATTTACCATTTCTTTTTTATTCTTCTTTTTTCCTTTTCTCGAATAAATTTACAACTCGATGACGACGTTGAATTCTTTCGACTAACATTCATGTTCTTTCCTCCTGTGAAAACTATCGAAGTTGTAACCTCGATACGAGATAGAAACTTTCGATACATACTCGTAGAAAGAGAACGAACGTCGTAGCCGATCCACGATGTCGTGGAGGAAAAAGATATGAAATGTTAAGATTAAATAAATATAAATAAATAAATATATATGTATATATATATATATGCACGTGACACATATATGCGTACACGTATTTGCACATATACGTATAAGTACGTGTACCTTACTTACGTACGTACGTAATGAAATAAATGATATTCGAGGTGTAACGAGCGCGCGCAACAGGTTTAACGCCACGTTGTCATTTCGTAAGTTTTTCTTAGCGCGGCGCTTCCTCCTATCTCTTGAATAAAAGCGCAAACGAAACGAGTTATTATAGATCGATCTAGTGTATATGGGGATCGACCGAATAAAATAAACCTCTTCCCACGATCGTTACGAGATCGCTCGTACCTGTAAATGGAAAAGAAAAAAAAAGGAAAAACTCGATGGAAGTAGGAGAAAGTAAGAAGAAGAAGAAGAAGAAAAAGAAGGAGGAGGAGAAGGAGGAGGAGGAGGAGGAAGGAGTGGGTAACCAGACGAGGAAGAGACGTCCCTGAAGTCGAACGGCGGTGGCGGCGGCGGCGGCGGCCCTGTTATAGTCGAACAGCTCGAACCAGTGGTCCCCTTTACACGATGCAAAAGACACGATGAGACGAGGAGTAAGAGAGAGAGAGAGAGAGAGAGAGAGAAAGGGCGATGGAAATGGAGATAAAGCGTCTAAGAAAACGAGAGAGAGAGAGAGAGAGGAGGAGAGAAAAATCCCCCTTTCTCCCCGTTCACCGTCGCGCGATCAACGAACTGGCGCCGATATCGTGGACGGGGTGCGGTGGCGACGACGAAGGTGGTGGCGGTACTGGCGAGTAGGAGCGGTGGCGATGGTGGTGGGGGTAGCGGTACCAGCGAAGAGTGGCGATGTCGGTGGTGGGGAGGCATTCGGTCGATCTCGTCTCTCGTGGGCGACGGTGGTGGGGGTTAGTCAAGTTCGCGTCACGTGACCGGTCGGCTCGGGTCTGGCGCCTGGGTGGTGGGGGTAGGGTCACGTGAGCCGCCTGTGGCGCCGAGCGAGGAGACGGTAGTGGCGGTAATGCCGCTTGGGCCAGTGGTGGGGGCATTAGGGAAAGTCTCTCCCTGTTGTATGGTGGTGGTAGCGAAGGGGGTAGAGGGGAGGGGAAGTTCTATCGAGCCGTTACCGTCGATCTCGTCGAGCCGAGCGCGCGGCATTGGCATTCTGACCTGGTAAGTCGCCAGTGTCGGGTCCGTAAGAGATACTACCACCGGTCTGTGTGTGTGTGTGTGTTGTTGTTGTTGTTGGTTGGTTGGTTGGTTGGTTGGTTGGTTGGTTGGTTGTTTGGTTGTGTCGTTGAGTGAATCGCGACGGAAGCACGCTTTTGCATCCGTCAGGACATTTAAATAACCATAAAGGTTATTATACGTGGGATCAAGACGACGACGACGACGACGACGATTAATTGTCGAACGTATCTCTCAAATAGGAGGGGGAGTAATAGTCTCCAAAGTAAATCTTCTTTTCGTCAAAACGACGTTCGATCTTCTCGCGTTTGCCTTGTTCTCTTTCTCTCTCTCTCTCTCAACTCTCTCTGTGTTTGTGTGTGTTTGTGTATTTTTTTTCCCCCCTGTTTTGTTTTAAATACATCTCGTCTTACGCGAGATACGACGAGGAGGAGGACGACGACGACGACGAACACACGGGGCGCGGGGGCACGTGCCGTTTCTCGAGCGTACTACACATCGTTAAATAACACGCGACGCACGCACGCACGCACGTACGCACTCGCGCGCGCGCGCGCTCGAACGACTCACGAGAGTTAAAAGTTAAAGGGAAGAAATATAGAGCAGGATTTTTCTCCGATAACCCATCGAGAAACGCGCAACACCTATCCCTTATTTATTTATTTCTCCGATAGAAAGAGAAAGAGAGAGAAGGAGAGAGAGGGAAAGAGAAAGAACGTGTGTTAAGTACGAGGAAGAGACAGAGAGGACGACGTTCGAGGAAAAGATCAACGGCCGAGGATACGACGAGAGAGGTTATATATACAACAGTACGTACATACATCTTTCTCTCTATAGAGAAACATCGTTCGTTCGACGACAACAGAGGTGTTAAACGAGAAGAGAAGAATCGAAAGAAAGAGATTTTCTTTACTTACGAAAGAAAAGAGAAAGGAGGAATAAGAATAAGAAGAAGAAGAGGAAGAAGAAGAAGGAAAGAAAAAGAACGGGATACAACACGTATATCTCTCTCTCTCTCTCTCTCTCTCTCTCTCTCTCTCTCTGAACGTCCTCTTGTTTCTCATTTATTTTCCTGGATTTTTTTTTGTTCTTTCTCTCTCTCTCCACACACACATGTATATATATATATATATATATATATATATATATATATATAGATATATACTTCTCTCTTTACGGCAAATGATCTCCCTCGTGCATCATCTTCCGTCGTGCATCATCGATCTCTCGTTAAACTGTTGAACGCCAATCGAAATAAAAATAAAAACGAACGCGAGAGAGGTTACTCGAGTGTTCTGCATATCCGTTTCGAAGTTGTTTACCAAAGACCGAAGAAGAAGAAGAAGAAGAGGACAGGCACGTCTATACATATTTTCCTTCCTCTCTTCTCTAACTCATACGCATGGTTCTTCCTCTTTTTCTCTCTCTCTCTCTCTCTCTCTCTCTCTCTCCTTGCTTCGTCGCCGTCGTGTGTTATATAGTGATCAGTGCTAAGTGCCGTTTAACCGGGAAAGAAAGACAAAAAAATCTCTCGGCGTACGAGAAATAGATAAATACATAGAAAGAAAGAAAGACTGAAGTCTCGAAATAATACTCTCTTCGGTCGAACTTTAATATATATATATATATATATATTTTTTTTTTATTTGTATTGCTTCCTACGAGAAGAAGAAGAAGAAGAAGAATATCGTCGAAATAGTATACGTGCAAAAAAGGGACAAAGTGTTAAGAAAAATAAGGACGATAGAAATACGAAATACGTGAAATTCTTTCCTTTTGTGATCAGAGACAGAGAGAGAGAAAGGGAGAGGGAGAATAGAATTATAAATACGTACATATCACAAGTAATACCAAGGTTTTGTATATAAAAGAGAGAGAGAGATAGGAAAGACAGGATACAAGTTTGTTTTTGAGGTTAGAATAAAATCATGGATCTACTTTGTTGCGAACGAACGACCGAGACCGAGTGCAGGGCGTATGCCGATCCTGCTTTGATCGGGAACGATCAAGTATTACAGAATCTTTTGAAGTCTGAAGAGAGATATGCTCCGAATAGTTCTTACTTCGAGTGCGTACAGAGGGACATCTCGCCGCTCATGCGCAAAATCGTAGCCGAGTGGATGTTAGAGGTAAGTCTTAAACCGTAATCGAGAAACCTCTCTTTCTCTTTCTGTCTTTGCTCAAGCATTTCCGGTCCACGTGTCTCCATTTTCCTCGACAAATACTTATTAAATATATCATTTCCCCTGTTCTTCCATCGTCGTACGACCGATCCACTTATTCATTCATTTATTTATTTATTTATTTAATTCGTCTTACGGATTTATAAACGGTCATTTTCTTCAAAATGGCGGAGGACAAAAAATGGTCGTTTAAATTTCTCGCTCGTGACATATCGTCGAAACAATTTTCATTTACTCTCTTTTCTTTCTTTTTCTTTCTTCTTCTTCCTCTTCTTTTTTCTTCTTTCATCTTCGAGTTCGAGTTCGAGTTCGAGTTCGAGTTCGGACATTTCCGTTACAAAATGGACACCGTCCGAAGCACGAGGCGATTAGAAACACCGTGCGAAGAAATGTTCTTCTTCTCGTCGCGTTCTACGTGTTCCCCTTAGTGAAATTTGTCGATGATGACGTTCGCGATACCCGAAGAATGTGTGATATTTCGTGTGTACAAAAAAAAAAAGAAACAGAAGGAAGAAATAGATAGAAAGAAAGGGGAACAGAAGAGAGAAAAAAAAAAGGAAGAGCGAAACGATGCGTTTGCGGTTATGCGTTTTATTTTTATCCTTCTTTTATTTTCTTTATTTCACTTTTTCTCTTCCTTCCTCTTCCTTTTCTTCTTTTCCCTTTTTATTATTTTCTTTTCTTCGAAGAAGGTTAACTGACCATTTCGTTTTTTTCATCTCCGAGGTTAGAAATTTTTACGCTGTTGCCGAACTTATAAACGGAAGAGTCTTTATGATAATTGAGCGATAATAAACTTTTTCTAACCCTCGGTTCATTTCTTTTTCTTTTTTTTTTGTTTGGTTTTTTCGTTTTTCGTCAACGAAGAGGACATCTTTCTTTTAATTTCCTTTTCATTATCGTCATTCACGCGTCGTGACGGTTCGTTACATTTATTTTTTTTTTCTTTCTTGTTTCCTTCAATGCCTTATCACTTTTTATTAAATAATATTATTCCGTTCGTAATCGAGCATAGATTATTTTGACGTTTCTCGCTGTCATCTCGATTCAGGTAAATTCCAATAAGCGATAAGACAAGGAAGATACACCGCCAAAGATGATTCGTCGACAGTCTTTCATTTTTATTTCTTTTTTTCTCTCTCTCTCTTTTTTTTTTCTTTTTTTCTTTTATCGCTGACGACGATCGTCTTTACGCCGACAAGGCCGAAATATAATTTCGATAATCGTAGACTTTAAGAAACGAATTCTCGATCTTTCGATATAGCTGTACATTTCGAAGACCATTTTTTTTTTTTTTTAAACGAATTACATAAATAATTACAAACGATATCGATGTCGATATATATATATGTATAAATAAATATATCGCCGAGTTTTCGATAAAGTGAGAATATTGAGGAAATTAATCGTTACGAAAGGCAAGAA
The DNA here is from genome assembly GCA_911387935.1 of Dolichovespula saxonica. NCBI lineage: Eukaryota > Metazoa > Arthropoda > Insecta > Hymenoptera > Vespidae > Dolichovespula > Dolichovespula saxonica. The sequence goes on along the minus strand of OU427006.1, from coordinate 1,121,591 downwards.
TTTAAACGAACTTTGTAAGACGAGGGTTGACTGAGTAAAATAAAGACGATAAAGTTCACTCAGATTAGATATAGTCCGCGTTGTAAAGAAAGAGAAAGAGGGGGGAGGGAGAATGAGACAAAAAAAAATGTCCATGTATATTATATTAAGTCTATAATGGAAAGTTTTCATTTGTAATCGGTGTAATTTCGTTTTTATTTAATAATAATGAATGCATGTAGGATACACGTATCTGTAAATTACATATTGAAACAAATGTTCTTTATTTAACAATAAAAATCCTCGGGAATTCTTCTCGCGACTATTAATTTGTTAAACATATATATATATATATATATATATATATACACATACATGTACATATACATATGTAATTCCTATCAAGAATTCGCTTCTCGACAACGGTGTCCGAACTTCCTTCCGTTTACAAATATGGCAACAAAAATGAATTCCTTCCCTTCCGTTCGAACTCACGAATCGTTCCCGTATATCTTTCCATTTTTATTTTTAAAGAAAAAAATGAAGAAAAAAATGGAGAAAAAAGGAAAGAATGAGAAGAAAGAAAAAGGAAATAAGAAAAAGATCTTTATCTATTTTTATACATACATACATACATACATACATACATATATATATATAAATACAATATAATACATACATACGTACATATATATATATATATATATATATATATATATATATATATTTCTCGCGAGAAGAAGATGAAGAAAAAGAAGAGGAAGAAGGGAAAGAAAAAGACGAAAACGAAGACGAAGGAAAAAGAAATCATGGTGGTGCGTGCGACCGTGTATAGCCGGCTCCACGCTGCTTACTTGGACATTTAAACTAGGGGCATTTAAAAGGCTGACTGGCTGGCTGGCTGGCGGCCGCCTCGGGCACAGAGCAGCAGCAGTAACAGCAGTAACAGCAACAGCAGCAGCAGCAGCAAACCCAGCCGCCACGTTGCGTTGCCGGCGCTCGGCTAAGCGTCAGCGAATTCCAGAGAGTCACTCGTTTTCTCGACTCTCTCTCTCTCTCTCTCTCTCTCTCTCTCTCTCTCTCTCTCTCTCTCTCTCTCTCTCTCTCTCTCTCTCTCTCTCTCTCTCTCTCTCTCTCTTTCTCTCTACGTTCGACTCCGCTCGGCTCTCCTCGTCTCTCCTCGTCTCGCTCCGCCCCACCTTCGTCGCCGTTCGTCTCTTCTCGCGTTTTACTCCCTCCTCCTTCTCCTCCTCCTACTTCTTCTACGTCTCTTCCTCCCGAAAGGCGACCGCCCGAATCGAACCTGTCTTCTTCTGTACGAACTTTTCCTATAAACGATTCCTAACGCTTCCTTTTACGAGCAAAACTTTCTTATACGTACGTACGATCATTTCTAACGACTTTATAATACAATATTTCTTTTATATCTCTATCTCTCGCTCGCTCTATCCTCTTTTCTTTTCTCTTTTAAATCCGCAATTTTTATAACCTCTAATAACCAACGAATCACTTTCTCGTTTCTCAACCGATTATGATATATATATATATATATATATATATATATATATATATATATATATATAGTTATATATAGTTATATATAGTTATATATAGTTATATATATATATATATATATATATATATATATAACCTATAATCGACGCTATGTTTCTTTCTTTCTTTCTTTCTTTTTTTTTTTTAACGACATAATCAAACACGTAGGAAATCAGACGGGAATCTTTGATAATGTTGCTTTTGCAATAGGGGAGACGTTCGCGAAAGAAAGAGAGAGAAAGAGAAAGGTTTGACGTTAGACGAGCCGTGAAATGGATACTAGGATGATAGAGAAAGAGATAAAAAGAGAAGATATCCACGATATGACGTGTAATAGGATAAAGACAGAAGGTGGGGGGGACACATACATTAGGAATTCCAACTTTCGTTTTGCGCAACCCATCGTGGACGACTACGAGTAATTGCAACGCTCGGGTAGGTTCCTAAGGGTGACCTTGAAGTATATATATATATAATGTGTGTATGTATGTGCGATTCTCCGACAAGTCTCAAACGTGACTGGATACACACTCTGCCGTCTGTTATTTCTCTATACGGGGGTCCCTTCTATGTCATTTAGAATTAGAGACAAGATTAGATTGAATATAACGGTTAATAATTTAACGATGAATTATTTCTAATCGCGGTTTGTCGTTAACCATATATCTCTGTAAATCCTATTATTTTACTTTTCATTAATTAAAGAAAGAAACGGGAGAATATACGCTTTAAAAGGAGCATCCATACGCGTTTAATCGTAGGATTAGTATAAACGCGTTTCTACATTCGCCATTTTGATACTTTATAATTTTCTATAAAAAGATGGAGGTGTATGTCGTTCCAATTCCATTAACGTTCCTTTGTCCGGTTAGTTCCTAATATATTATAAAGCAGGTATAAAAGGAGCGAGATCTCGATCGACTTTCTTCAAGGTTTCTCGATAGTCGATAGCAAGAATATATATATATATATATATATATATATATATATATATATCCCGTAGAGTTGTATTTTTATCGGAGACAGAATGTGTCTCTTCTTTCTCTCTCTCCTTACTTCGAAGAAAGATTACCAAAGCTGTACGCAGCTTTCGGTTAATGTTTGAACAGATGCGCGATAATCGACGATTTCGTACCGATTTCGTGATCTTTCCTATTTGATCTCTTTCTTTCTTTCTCTCTCTCTCTCTCTCTCTCTCTCCCTCCCTCCCTCCCTCCCTCCCTCTCTATCTCTCGTCTGCTCTTTTCTTCCTTTCATTCTTTCTTTTTCCCCTTTCTTCCTTTCTCTTTTTGTATGGAAAAAAGGAACGACGAACGTGGAACATTCGGATATTGAGAAACACGACGTTTACATATATCGACGAACGGCGTTTAATTTTAAAGAATTTTTTTTTCCTTTTTTTACGTCGTTTCTTCTCTCCTTCTCTCTTACTCCTTCGCGAAGACGCAATTGTGAATTTCGTATAACTTTTATCTCGAAGAAATGATCTTCCATGATTTTTCTATGCTCTCTTATTTACAATTTTATATATATATATATATATATATATATATATATATATATATTCGTATGTACAATTGAAATTGAAATTGAAATATGAATATATATAAAAGTTATTTTTTTTTTCTTTCTTTTCTCTTTATGCCCGAGAGTGTGAAAATTCCCAATTAAAAAGGAAAGAGAGATGGATAGTTGTGTACAGTCAAAGGGGGGGAGGGTTTTAATTAGCTGCTATACGTCGTGTGTTGCGTGGGGGTAATTTAGAAGGGTAAAACATTGGTCACGCTCAATAAGTCGACGTGCTGCTTCGTTCCTTCGTCGTCTTTCTTGCGTGCGGAAGAATCACCTTGAGGCATCGAACCAGAGATAATTCACGATCGTTCCATAATTTAAAAGTAACGCGTATTATGTGTGTATGCGTACGAACGCGCGCGCGCGCACACACACACGTGCTCGCGCGCGCGCAGCGCTCTTTCTTCTTCCTTGTTTTGTTTTTTTTCCTTTTTTTTTTTTCTTTTTTTTTTCACTCTTGTAGAAATACGGGGTGTGTCGAAAGTTCTTTTTGTTTTTTTTTTTTTTCTTAAGTCACTTCAAAAGTCGATAAATATTTTTACGACGAACTCTTTAGCCTAACGATTTAACTTTTTGTAGCATTACAAGTTAGGCCTTGTTGTTTCGCGATATGAAAAAACAAACAAACGATCAAGGAAAGAAGAAACAGGAATTATTAGGAAAGAAAAGGTCTTGTAAAAGAGTAATTGATTTTTAATATAACCTTTGGAGGCTTCTTAAAAGAAGAAGAAGAAGAAGAAGAAGAAGAAAAAACTTTCGTTTCTCTTTTATTTTGTTTCCCACGCAAATTATAAATACTTTAGAACGATGGATATACATATTCGCATGAGTATAATATATATCTCTATGTTAGATCACTTTTCACGATTAAAGCGCACGTGCTTCTTCTTCTTCTTCTTTTTCTTCCTCTTTTACTTCCCACGTATCACAGCTCGGGTCTTTAAATATAGCGTTCGTGTCATAATTTCACCTTTAAAAAAGTCGTCATCCGACCAACGATCGCACGTATATAATCCCTCCATCTTTATCGTCTACTTATCAACGTTAATTAATTTCCAAACGTCCCTTTGTTTTATTAATTTTTTTCTTTTTTTTTTTTTTCTTTTAAATAATCCAAAATTTTTTTTTTCATCTTTCTTCATCTCGAAATATTTCGAAACGTTGACGAATATTCATTCGCAATTTCTTCGCAACATCGAACAATGATATATTTTTCGTTGAATGATTATCGCTTTATTAAATTTATCATCATAATTTTGAAACTATTGTCGTAATATTAGTATTAATCGGGGAATAATACCATAGTATTTGACTTTGCGATGACCTTGTCGAGCCCTGTGAAAGTCGTGTTTCCATTTTTAAATGGAAACCCTCTCCACATATCCTTTATTACATATTCGTGCAGCTGACATCAAAACTGTTTTCAAAACACTACCTACACGTTTATTTCTCTTTCGACTTACCGTATAATATATAATTAATCATCACAATGATAAATAAGAAAAACTATATAAATTATAAATTATATATATATATATACATACACATAAACCATCGGCAAAAAAAAAGAAAAGAATAAAATATTAATATAGTGATCAATGATTTAGATTAAATAAATTTATTTCTTATTCGTTACGTGGTTTTAAGATTCGAAATATATTAAAGAAAAAGAAAGAAAAAAAAAAGAAGAAGTCTTTTTCTTCCTTCTTCGACAACAAAAACCGGATTTCAAATTATGTCCTAAGTATATTCTTAATTAATAAGGATATATACAAATTTTGTTTCTTTCTTTCTTTCTCTCGGCGAAGAAAGAAAGAAAGAGAGAGAAAAACAAAATTTGTCGTCGACGTCCTTAATATTCCATGAGTTTAGGATATACACGCGGTGTCCTTAAAATAACCCCGTGCCTCAGGGATATACGTATTATATATACACACGGTGTGTCGCACGCCTTTACGCTCGCGAGACACGGACGGCAATAATCTCGAGTTGAGTGAACGACAGAACGATAAAGTTAATCTTCGAGCGTAAAAAGGGTCAAACGTGGCCAAGCGTTCGGCATTAACCTTTCGTCTTGGTGCACGCGATATTAACATCGACAAATTTTCCAACGTTTCCCCATAACAAATATATATATATATATATATATATATATATATATATATATAACACCATGGTGAGACGTGAGACACATAAGTAGGACAATAAATCCGTAGATTAAAAAAGAAAATAGCGAGGTTTACCAACTTTCAATGATACAAATCATAATTTCAAGTCTGAACAAATTTCTTTTTTTCGAAAAATACCTAAGAACTTTCGGGTCACCCTGTGTGTGCACGCGCGTGTATATATATATATATATGTATATGTATATATTTATCGTCGATGTTAAATCTCTAAATAAGAAATTTAAGAGATCGAACATAACTCCGTCGTTGAGGTCGACGACACCATATAGTAGGAGAAAGAACCATCAGGAAAACGTGTATCCTTGCCGACCTTCGCACGTTATTGCGAAATCGCGCGAAATATTTTTTTCCTTTATTCAGTTTCTTTTTTTTTTCTTCTCTCTCTCTCTCTCTCTCTCTCTTTCTCTCTCTCTTCGCACTTTAAAATCGATTCCTTGCTTTTTTCATAAACGATCGTCGTTCGATCTTTGACCTCCAGGTAAAGGGATAATATATCAAAATCGTGTTATAATCGTAGAAATATTTCGATTTTCATTTCGTCTCACAATTCCTTTCTTTTTTTCTTGTTTTTCTTTTTTTTTTTTTTAATCCCTTCTCTCTCTCTCTCTCTCTCTCCTATTTTATTTTTTTCCTTTCATTTTTTTCCCCCCGTCGTTCGTGACAATCCTCGAAAGTAAAATCCCGTATAAAATGTTTTTTTTTTTTTTTTTTTTTTTCCCGTTGAATCAATCGATCAAAAGTGTTGTTTTTAATATCGTGACAGAACTGTGATCTTTTTATTTTATCTTTTGTTATGTTTTTTTTTTTTTTTTTTTTCTTGGAGGGGACGGGTAGGAACAGAAATTAATTCCTCATCGATTGGTTGCAGGTATGCGAAGAACAAAAATGCCAAGAGGAGGTCTTCCCCCTATCGATGAACTACGTCGACAGGTTCCTCTCGATCTGTCCGATCAGGAAATCGCAGCTGCAATTATTGGGAACGACCTGTTTGCTACTCGCATCGAAATTGCGAGAAGCGTCGCCATTAACGGCCGAGGTCCTTGTTTTCTATACGGACAACTCCGTTACTCTCGACGATCTCTGGGTAAGCGAATTATCCTTTCCATCATTTTTTTTTTAACTTTATCTCTCGACATACGTTCAATCGTGTTCTTTTCTTTTTTTTCTTTTTTTTTTTTTTTAATTTCTTTTTTTAATCTCGAAACACAGATCGCGTCTATTTAATTATCCCTTTATCATTTGTATATAATTCGATACTTCATATATCACGTTTATATTATTACCATATCATTCATACGAATCATTTACCTAATAATAATCGTCGAACGTTCGTTGGAATTAATAATGATTAATAATACGCCTCGCGTTTTGAACGACGAAAAATGATGATCACTATCGATTGTGAAATTGTTCGTCAAAACTGCAAAACGAAAAGGGGGACGCAATAAAGAAGAAGAGAAAAGAAAAGACGCTATATATAAAATCAAAAAAAAAAAAAAAAGAAAGAAAGAAATACATGAAGTAAGAATGAAATAAAAAAAGGAATTAATCGCGACTTTCGTATTAATATGCTCTATTATAATTATTATTACGGATGACGTTAAATAAGTCTATTTAATGTACTCCGATCAAAGTCCCCTCGATCTTTAAGATTCATTCAATCCTTCCTTTACGAGAGAAGAAGATCTTCCTTCTGATCGTGGGGAAGGGGTGGGAGGGAGAGAGGGGCATTACGTAAACACACACCGGTTTTCTTAAACGTAAGTCGATCGGTTTCCCGACGAGTTCGTAGTAAGATTAGATTTTTACTTTTATTTGTTTATTTATTGTTTTTTTTTTTTTTTTTTTTTTTCATTCGTCCTCCTCTTTTCCCGCCCTTCCTACTTCGCGAGTAAAACGTGATATCGTAGCAATAAGGGCCGTAGATCTTAGAAATAGAACGTTAAGAAGATATGTGTCGTCTTCACTCTACAAGCGTTTCAATATCGTCAGTTTCAATCTTCTTACAGATTCAGTAGTATGTTACTCGATAGTTCTCGGTCATACGAGAGTACACTCTCTCTCTCTCTCTCTATATATATATATATATATATATATATATATATATATATATATATATATTTATATATTATGGGAAACGTAATACGTAGTAGGTTAATACAAAATTCACGTAGAAATATTTCGTCGTCTTTTTGCTTCTTCGGATGGAAGGGTTAAGGTAGTGTATGTGTGTGTATTTATGTATGTATGTATGTATGTATGTATGTATGTATGTATGTGTGTATAAATCTTCATGTTGGATACGTAATACGATTCTTGCTGAGACAACCTTATTACTGTTATTCAGATAACGCGTGTTGTGTGTGTGTGTGTGAGTGTGTGAGTGTGTGGGGAAAGAGAGGGAAAGGATAAATAGAAATAAGCTTTTTGTTATATATGCACATTTTTTGTTACATATAAGAAAGATATAATATCTCTTTCATTACGATATCGTTGGGAGTTACCAATGTAAAAAAAAAAGAAAAAAAAAGATTTGAAAAGAAAAAAGATTAGAGAAAAAAAGAGGTGGTATGCGGTGTGTACGCAGATTTGGAAATTTATCGTGTATATAATCTTTGAGAAATACTAAGAGATGCGAATCAACAAAATCGGATATATTATGTAGATACGAAATACTTCTGAGAAGTATATAGTAAAAACTAAGGGAGTGAAAGAGAGAGAGAGAGAGAGAGAGAGAGAGAGAGAGAGAGAGAGAGAGAGAGAGAGAGAGAAAGAGAGAGATTGAGTACGCGAGAGAGATTGTCAAGAGTCGCTGAAAATTAAATAATGTTACTATCAGCCCGTTATCTATTTAGGCTTGCTCGAGCTATCGCTTGTTTGCTCCGAGTTGGTCTGTCGCATTCTCAAAAAAAGAGAGAGAAGAGAGAGAGAGAGAGAGAGAGCTGATATTCAATTTTGGATATTCGAAAAAAAACATTCAAATGATTTCAACAAATAATTTGAATTGCATTCCTATAAAGAGGAAGAAGGAAAAAAAAAGAACAGAAATAAGAAAATACATTAAAAAATAAAATAAAAAAAAAATAAAATAAAATAAAATAAATAAAAATAGCAGGTGTTCTCGATCGAATCGATAACCGATGCCACTGCTATTTCCTTCTATCGTTTTTTCTCTCTCTCTTTCTCTATGCGCATACGTTTCGATAAATCGAAGTTGAAACGCGAGCCGTATAATTCCACTACCAACATACACTTCTCTTTCGGGGTTTCTCTCTCTCTCTCTCTCTCTCTCTCTCTCTCTCTCTCTCTCTCTCTCTCTCTCTCTCTCTCTCTTTCTCCATTGTAAAACTTGATACGTTTTACAATCACCCTAGGAGGTTTAGATTCTCTCGAACAGAAAAGTAACCGTAAATTTCTACTATAAAACTTTCATGCGATTAGCATATCGATCGGGATGATCGAGGTGGTACCGATTTTTTTTTCTTTCTTTTCTTTTTTTTTTTTTTTTTTTTTTTTAAGAGAATACAACGGAGTCTCACGAGGGCCTCCGGGGACGCCGAGAGTAAAAATTTCGATGTTTTTTTCGAGTCGTTTTATTTATTTATTTATTTTTTCTTCTAACAACGTAAAACGTCTCGAATTCGTTTGTTCTTTCTTTCTTTTTTGGCTTCACATTAACCCTTCATTACTTAAAACTTGAAACTTTAAAGTCACGAAACTTTGGAAGCCATGAAATTTTTCATTTCATTTCGTTTAGTTTCTTCGTTTCATTTTTTTTTATTATTATTATTATCTCTTTTTATTTCGACTGATCGCGCGAAAGATGATTCAATCAACGTGTTCTTTCAAATATAATTTACAACGACGATCATTGCATACAGACACACTTTTCATACACATACACGATCATTGCGCGCACGCGCGCACGCACACACACACACAACTTTCACGCACGTTATATAATTCTCTTTTTCTTTTTCTTTTCTTTTTTTTTTTTTTTTTTTTTTTTTTAATGCGTGTAATAGATAGGGAAAGAAAAAAAAGGAGGTTGGTTTGTAGAGATTCGATGTCGTATCGTCCGTTTCTAATCGCTACAAAAAGAAAAAAAAAAGAAAGAGAAGTAGAAGAAATAAAAAAAATTCATCCAATCATTACTCAATCATTCAATTAATTATTAGCATGAAAAAAGAGAAAGAAGAAGAAGAAGAAGAAAAAGGAGAAAAAAGGAAAACGAGAAGATACTGTTTAAAAAAAAAAAAAAAAATAAAAAATAAAAAAATCCGTATAAATTCACTTGAATGAATTCCGGCCTCGTTATCAACAAAATTTGCACTTTGGCCAGACATCGGGCGCCATATTGGAAGAAGCAGAGATATGCAAAGTTTGTGGTTTTTTCTTTTTTCTTTTTTCTTTTTTTTTTTTTTTTTTTAATTACAATTTATTAGGAATCGAACACCACAGACTTTTCTTCTCTCTCACTCTATCTATCTATTTATCTATCTATCCATTTATCTATCCATCTACTTATCTCTGTCTCTGTCTCTGTCTCTGATTCTTTGTCTGCTTGGTAGTCTGTTGTTGTCTTTCGATTCCTTTAGAAACATATATATTATGTATAAATAAAATTTATATATAAATATATATTATTGTATATATATAAATAAATATATATCTTTCGAAACAACATCGAATGGCCTCCGCGTTTGTTTGTTTGTTGTATGTTTGTGTTTGTTCGAAAGAGAAAAAGGAACGATTTAATATCCAGTTTGTGCTTGGAAATGGCGACTACGACTACGACGTTATCCTTCTCGAACGATCCAGATAAAATAAAACGAATGCCATAGCCACGTGGCTCTCTTCTTATCCCTGATACACATCGTTCGAAAACAGAACAGAAGAAAGAGTGAGAGAGCCTATGAGAGAAAGAGAGAGAAAGAGAGAGAGAGAGAAAAGAGAGAAAAAAAAAAGATCAGATTTGCAAAATCGCTTACTCCTCCTTCACCACGCTCCTCCCCCATAATACATATAAACATTTTCTATCTTTCTTTTTTACTCCTTCTCTTTCTTCCTTTTTTTCTTCTTTTTTTTATATATACAATACAATACTACGTAAATAGAGGTAATAACTTTACGAATGGAACAACAGGCCTAAGTGGAAAGGAAAAAAAAAAAAAAATGCGTGTTAGGCAACATGGCCGACCGTTTTTTTTTCTCCTTCCCTCGTGCGAAACTTCGTGGATTTGTGAATCGCGAAGAAAAACAAAACAAAAAAAAAAAAAAATCAGGGAAGAAAAGAAGAAAAAAAAATGTAAAAGGACAACCGGTGTTCTTCTAATCGACTCGTCGAATTTTTCTTCTTCCCCTTTTTTTTTGTTTGATTTGTTTTGTTTTATTTTATTTTATTTTTTTTTTCCTTAATGCGCCATTGTTGTGTGCAATGACAGTACGTTAAAACCTGTCAGGGGATTTATGTTACTAATACCAACGTAACATAATCACGCGTCATTATAATCGAGTTGTCATTATCATTCTGAGTACATCACTGCTATTACGTATTTCTTCTTCTTCTTCTTCTTCTTCTTCTTCTTCTTCTTTTTCTTCTTCTATGGGTTTTCCACGATATTACTATATTAGTACGCTGGTTACTATTACTATTACTATTACTATTACTACGGACGCTACGATCATTATTATCTGTCAGCTGTTTTATCGTTCCTCTTTGTTTACTCACTCGACCTGATTATATATCGTACTACTGCGCTTCTAGGCCTACGTGACAGATTGTATATTGAACACTGACGTTCTTTTCTTTTCTTTTTTTTTTTCTTTTTCTTTTTCTTTTTCTCTCTTTTTTTTTTTCACGAGATCAATATAAACGTATACATTTATGTATGTATGTATATATATATTTACACCTATACATATAATAACATCCGTGATCATTCTCTCAGGTCACAAAAGTTTTTAAAAACGTATAGACACAGAACCCTTTTTATACAGGTCCGATCCTAGTATTATTTTCAAATGGTAATATTACTAGGAACATCTAGGAACTTTTTCATTCGTCCCTGTTGTTGTTGCATCGTCATAGAAAATTTTAAATGTTTCCCTTACTTAATTCCATCACGGCTCGTTTACTGGGATAATAAGAGAGCATTGGGGAAAAAAAAGAAGTGTTTTTTTTTCGCGGGAGCGGGGGGGTGGGGTGCGAAAGACGGTAAAAAAAAAAAGGAAAACTATCGACGGACAATTTGCACCGTCGAGCATGAGTTAGTAACTTTATTGGCCTAAGTTATGTTGTGACGTGTTGTGTGTGTTCTTTCTCTCTCTCGTGGCTCGTGCTCTTTGATGCATGTGCACGAGTGCGTGTTGCAGGTGCACCAAACAACACACACACACACACTTTCGGGACGCCTATACTCGCCACCTTCCTCCCACCATTTCTCGATGATTAGTTATTTTTCTCTCTCTATCTTTCTTCCCCTAACCCTCCACACACCCACCCTCTCTCTCCCTTTGACTCTCTCTCTGACTTTCTCCGTCTCTGTTTTTTGGTTTTTATTACACGACTCGACGAGCACGAGCCAACACTTGTATGTATATGTGTATATATATATATATATATATATATATGCATGTATGCATGTATGCATGTTTGTATGCATGTATGCATGTATGTATTTATGTATTTATGTATTTATTGTATGTATTGCCGGGTGTTTCGAGTAAGTTAATATCGCTTACGATCCGTTCGCGAGTGTGTGTGTGTGTGTGTGTGTGTGTGTGTGTGTGTGTATGTTCATGTCTCTCCGTATATCAATGTATTTGTGTTTGCCAACAACAGCATTGCTGCGCTTCGCTTTATTGCCCTTGCAGGGCAAAAGGGAATTACTCCGAAAACAGCAATTATCCTTTCAACGTTTCGACTGTTTTACGCGACGATTAACATCGCCTTCTCTCTCTCTCTCTCTCTCTCTCTCTCTCTCTCTCTCTCTCTCTCTCTCTCTCTTTCTCTCTTCAATTTACCACTGCACGTGTCTATATATATATTCACTAATTGATATAAAAAATTAAAATTTCGTTTCAATTGATCATAAAAAAAAAAAAAAAAGAAAAGATCAGACCAATTTCAATGATTCGACTCCTATCGATTTACAATCGCAGTGATATTTTTTATCGAATAAAAAAAGAAAAAGAAAAGAAAAGAATAGAAAAATTCATTGCGTACACGTTTTTTTTTTTTTTTTATTCGTTTTATTTTCGTTTCCAAAAATAAAAATTCCATAAAAGCGTAAAGTACGAATAAAAACCGTGGATGTACACATCGATAATACGTAAATATTGATTCTCTGGAATAAAAAGATGAGGACTAAGAAGAAGAAGAAGAAGAAGAAGTAAAAGATGGAAAAATCGAATAAAAATGAAGGAACGAATTACCAAAGAGGAGAGAAGACTTCTTTCGCAAGGAAACGCTTTTTTTGGTGTCGTAAAAAAAAGATTTAAAAACGAACGAGGTTAACCAATCAGGAAACATTATCGTCTAATTACTTACTTGAACTATACATAATTATTTACTTAAGCTATATTAACTATATACAATTACACGGAAGGAGAAAGGAAGAAAAAGAAAGAGAAAGAAATAGAGAAAGAGAAAGAGAGAAAGAGAGAAAGACATTTGCAGATATTTCAGCTGGCTGGTTGAGAGAGGGCCAGAAAAGTAGAGAAAGAGAGAGAGCAGGTGAGGGCCAGCTGCTTCGTCCTCGTCGTAATCGTCGTCACAGTCGTCGTAATCGTCGTCCTCGTCCTCGTCCTCGTCCTCGTCCTCGTCCTCGTCGTAGTCGTCGTCGTTCGTTTTCTTCCTTCCAATCCTCCCCTTGTTGCCCTCCCTTGGACCTCAAGACCCCTTAGAAGGGTACTGCACCGAGCATTGCCAGCTGCATCCGAGTTAAAACGTCCTGTGTGAATATGCACCACCCTTTATTCACCACCCTCTTCTCCCATTACCACCACCACCACCATCATCATCGTCTTAATCATCATCTTCATCATAATCCTCATCGTCATCGTCCTCCTCCCCCCCTCCCCCTCCCCCTCCTTTGGCTTCTCTCTTTCTTTTTATTCTTTTCATTTTTTCTTTCTATTTTTTTTTTCTTTTTTTCTTCAGCACGGAAGTCGGAACACGTACTTACTCGCGAATTTCTATGAGAAAGAGAGGGATAGAGGGGCTAAGGAGGGGAGAGGGAGGGTTAACGGCATGCCTCCTTCAAGAAAGGAGAGCCAGCTGGAAGCCAAGGTTCTCTCCCTTTCTTCTTTCTTTATTCTTTTTCTTTGTCCCTTTCCCTATATATATATATATATATATATATATATATATATATATGTATACGTACGCGCATATGCATGTACGGGTTTTTCTTCCCCACCCCTTGACTCTTTCTCCTTTTTTTGTATTTTTTTTTTTTTTTTTTTTTTTTTTGAAGGTTATTGTTATAGTTTTAAGAGAGCGAGAGAGAGAGAGAGAGAGAGAGAAAAGGGACAAAGTCGAGAACGATGCAACCCCAGTCTTCTTCTTCTTCTTCTTCTTCTTCTTCTTCTTCCAGTTTTCTTCGAGACTATTTTTTTTTTTTTTTTTTTTTTTTTTTTATTCGATGAAGCAAACAAGATGAAAAATGAATCTCGTTCGTCGAGATATATATATCTATATATATATTGGTCTCGGATTTGTAATTTCGAACGATTTGTCATGGTTTCTTTTTTTTTTGTTTTTTGTTTTTTAATCATACATTCAACAATTGGATCGAAGAAAATGGGTGTGCGCGTGGGGATGAGGGAGATCGAAACGGAAGAGATATTATAGTTAGATGATTTGGGTTCGAAGGTAATGGCGATCTTGATGATCACGGCGAACATAACCATCATCATCATCATCATCGATGTAAAAACCAACGCGAGTACTTGTCTCTCTCTCTCTCTCTCTCTCTTTCTTTCTTTCTCGAACCAAGACACAAGAGACAACACACCACCTGCCCTTTGCAATTAGTATCGAACACGCGAGAAACAGCGTGCACGTGCTCGCTCGCACACCTTTTCTCTTAACTTCCTTCCAATTTCACTCATTATCTTTTTAAGCATCTCGGTTGTATTATTAATTCCGGTTTACTTTTTTTTCTAGCCCCGCATCCTCCCCTACCTTCGTCGAAAAGGGGGAATTTTTATTCGTCGAAAAATCCGCGTTCTCGAAACACTGCATCTCTTTTATTCTCTATGCACCCGCTACCGTGCATATGTGTGTGTGTCTGTATGTGTCTGATGTTTGTCTGTCTGTGTGTGCGTGCGTGTGTGTGCTTGTTATGTGTTGTGTATCCTGTGCGTTCGTGGTTGTAAACACGCGTGCACCGGGTGTACGTATGCGTCCGTATTTTTTTTCCTTTCTTTCTTTCTTTCTTTCTTTTTTTTTTCTCCCTTGTATTTCTCTCAATATATAAAAAAAGTAACAAGTTGCAGTATCATATGTTGCAACCTGTTGCTTAAACTCGGTCGATACACTCTCTTGCAACAGGTGGTTACTTTCTTTCTTTCTTTCTTTCTATCTTTCTTTGAATTTCTTTTCTCTCTTTCTCATTTTTTTTTTTTTTTCATACGAAATTTATCCATTCGAATGGAAATTTCAAATCAACGATCAATTCGAAAAAGAAAAAATGTTATCTATGCATCTTTCTTTGGAATGATTTTGTTTCCTGATCTATTTTATAAGAGGAAGGATCTTATTCTTTTTTCTTTTCTTTTTCTTTTTTTTTTTTTTTTATTTCAATTCTGTCTTGTTCTCTCTCTCTTTTTCTTTTTTTCTTTTTACGTATATCGGAGCTTTAGGAGTACTTAATTATTGATAGAATATATAATAAATATCTTTGAAGGGATAATAATATATCCCCAGTCGGGTCGTAAAAAGCCGACTAAATAGGTGTGTGTGTGTGTGTGTGTGTGTTGGCCTGACAAACCCCCCAAACCTCGTAAAAACCCACTTGTTACGGGTGGGAGGGTTGGGTGAAGGGGCGAGGGGGGGGGAACCTTTAGAAAGAAAAGCCGGTGTCTGATTAAATAGAAATTGGAGGATGGTGGTTGGACACTTAAAAACACGGATCATTGGGTGCAAATTCCTTGAAAAGGTGATGGGTTCCGAGTGTCAGTGGATATTATAATGGCAATGATAATAACGACAACAATAATAATGATAATGATAATGATAATAAACAAGATATCATTTTCAAATGATCATTTTTCTTTCTTTCTTTCTTTCTTTCTTTCTTTCTTTTTCTTCTTTTCTATGAACGCCAATGGATGAGATAGACTCTTTCTCATAGATTTCATAAGCGATCCTTCGTTGTGTATATTGGCGAGTAAAACGCGTATGTGTGTGTGAGTGTGTCTGCCTGTGTGTGTGTGTGTGTGTGTGGCTGCTCACGTTTTAGACAACTCGAGACCTTTGAAAGTCACGTTAGATCGTTCATTAGAAAGGACGGCAGGTGGTCCGACCAAAAAATCCGCACGATTCTTTCGTAGTTACGCAAGGTGAAGGTAAAAAATACAAATAAAAAGAAAAAAAAAATTAAAAAAAAAAAAAAAAAAAAAAAAAAAGACGTACCTACTCGAATCCCGTTGCTTTCCTTTTACTCTTGCGCGTGTATGTGTGTGTGTGTGCGTGTGCGCGTGTGATTTTTTTTTACATTTTTTTTTTTGGGTTCGCGACCGTTCATTTCGAGGATAGAAAGAGAGAGAGAGAGAATGTGTGTGAGAAAGAGAAAGATGGGGGTTTTATCGAGGAGCATTCGCACGACAAAATTTATTACCCAAACGAAGACCGGAAGTAGCTTTCTTTTTTTGCTTCTTCTTCTTCTTCTTTTTCTTTTTCTTCTCCTTTTAATATATGAATATTAAAAATCTTACGGCAAGGTACGGAGAGAGAAAGAAAGAAAGAGACGGGTGAAATTGATAAAATTCAAATCGTAGCAAAATGACAAGCACGATAAGCACGTCGACTTATTCTCCGATAAGAAAGACCCCTAATCCGTCGTCTCACACAATAAAGAAACACTGTGTATACATATATGTTACGTATGGATGTATGTTACGGTGTACATCGAGGAAAAAGTGTTACGTAATGTACAACCAGATTTATATTTCGTTCTATAATAATAATAATAATAATAATAATAATAATAATAATAATAATAATAATAATAATAATAATAATAATAAAAAAGAAAAAACGAAAAAAAAAATAAAGAAAAGAAACAGAAAAGAAACTATCAAATATGAGATGAACGTCATCCTTCTGACTTAAATCAAATTGTTAATTGAAAGTATTTTTTTTTTCTTTTTTTCTTTTTTTTCTTTTTTTTTTTTTTTTTTTTCCTTACAAACCAACGAAGAATTACACATCGCGTGTTCGTCAAATTTAATATTAATATTAATATTTAATTTTATGGATGTATTCATCTCACGTATACGTTCGAGTAATGAAATAAAACAAAGTCTTCTTTTTTTTCTCTCCATTTTTTTTTTTTTTTTTTTTTTTTTTTTTTTTTTTTTTTTTTTTTTTTTTTTTTTTTTTTTTTTTTTTTTCCTTTAAATCGTCGTTCTCGCAAGAAGTCACGCAATGCCTTGAAAAATTTTCGTTCTAATTCTTCTAGCTCTTTACCTTGCCGATTTTTACGGTACGGAACGTGACCGAGAAATTCTATTAAAATTTTTTTTTTCTTCCCACCGCGCGCCATACCTCTTTTGCAGAAAGACCGAACGAGATTCGACTTACAAAATGGCGATCGACCTTTTTTTCCTTCTTCTTCTTTTTCTTTTTCTTCTTCGAACTCGTCTAATACCTCTCGTAGATTCCTAACGTTACGACGCGTGCGTGACCGTGATCGTTAAGAGTCTCTAAACCGAAATGTCGGCTTTCTAACAAAGAGTATCTTCTCTCTCTCTCTCTCTCTCTTCTTCTTCTTGTCCCTCTACCCCTCACCTTTTCTATTTTCCTTTTTATCGCGCAAGAATAAAGAACTTTGAAATATAATGGACGATTAATACCTAATTAGTAAAGAATTTTTTAAAGAAACTATCCGACACCGCCATCTTTGAGAATTAGAAAAAAAAAGAGGACGATTTTTTCTTTCTTTCTTTTTTTTTTTTTTTATAGAAGAGTGTCCTTAATTCAGGATCATGAAAAGTTTGCTTGATTCTTCTTCCCCGTCCACTCTCTCTCTCTCCCTATCTATCTCTCTTTCATTGTAAAAACCTGATCGTAACTTTGTGAGATACATACATGTATGTATTATGTACATCATACATATATATATATATGTATATATGTATTATATATACATATGTACGCATTAACGAATTTTGCGCTGTAGGATTTAGAAATAGTTTTACGGTGAGGGCATCGCTCGGGGACGCTGACCGATTCGAGGCCATTTAAAAACTTGCCTTTCGAAACGAACTTTCGAACTTCTTCTTCTACTTCTACTTCTACTTCTACTTCTTCTTCTTTTTTTTTTTTTTTACCTAATTTAGAGTCAACTTTCAGGAAGAATAATAATAAAAAAAAAAAAAAGAAGAATGTCTTCCATCGTAAATATCAAATTTTATCGGACGATTTTGATCAATATATTAATCAACAACGATTTTATATCAATTTTCGAGACGAATTAAAAAAAGGAAAAAAAGAAAAAAAGAGAATCCATTATACCGAAAATTACGATCGAAACTAAATCGTTACTCATTGACGCGTATGTACATTTATGTGTAATATACATACGTACGTACAAACGCACATATATATTTTTTTTGTTTATATTTAAACAAAGAATCGTCGATACAAACGGATTATGAAATTCGTCGATTCTGTGCACGCGCGCGTACTCTAGTATACCGGCTTTGTATACGCGTATGCGAGCGTTGTAAATAATTTTTCATAATTATTATTAAAACGTCAGGTGTGGTTGGTTATTAGAATCAAAGCCGGTACCTTAATTTTTTTTACTTTAATTTTTTTTTACGTCGGTTGTCCTTATTCCGTCGTCCGAGGCCTTCACCGCCACCGCCTTTTAAATAATCCACCACCGTCCGTACTTTCTAGCCTCCAAACTAATAGACAAGCCGGCTAGTTAGTTGTGTTTCTCTTGATAGACGGCCTTGAATTCTCTATCCGGTGTGTGACGTATCGATACGATCGAATTTATTCGTCTTAACTATCTCTCGAGGAATCTCTCTCTCTTTCTCTCTCTCTCTCTCTCTCTCTCTATCTATCTATCTATGTGAACAGTTCCATCAATTATTTCAATCAAAATTATTTTCTTTTATATCGTACGTAATAATTATTTATCATATAGTATACAATAATAGTTATTATTAATAATTAATAATTAACGTTAATAAATTATTATAATCAGTAATAATAATGTCATTTTATTTGCAATTCTCATTTAAAATTCAATTGATTTAAAACGGATTATATTTTATATTCGTCGATCGAAGTATACCATATATTAACGTGATCATTCTTTGTAAAAGTAATTATTATTATACCATCATCATCACCATTGTCATCATCATTAAGAATTATATTTCGTCGAATTAAATGTCCATGGATTTGATTCGTTCGTTGTCAAAGTCAAATGTTACGTATCGATATGTAAGTTAGTCTATAAACCAGGAATAAATTTTTATTATTTTTTTTTTTAATACAGAAAAATAATTTAATAATATTTGCCAGCTGCGAACTTATTTCTACTTATTGTT
>OU427006.1:1095000-1097500 GCA_911387935.1 Dolichovespula saxonica | reverse complement strand
AATCAAGTTTCTTATACGTCACTTTTACGTATATATGTGTGTGTATGTGTGTGTGTGTGCGCTTCATGTTACTATATATTGATGGTCAAGCATTATATTATATATTTTAATATAATCCATGATATACGTAATAATTTATTACACATTTTGTGTGTGTGTGTGTGTGTGTGTATATGTATATAAAATGATTCACAATTTGATATATCAAAGAAATATCAAACTATTTACTTCCGGCGTCGCGAAGGGTTACTTGCTCCCACGATTCTTTTCATCATCCACAGTGATTTCCGTTTTGCATGACGATGAACGATCGCAAAGGGATGCCAGAAAAAGAAAGAGAGAGAGAGAGAGAGAGAGAGAGAGAGAGAGAGAGAGAGAGAGAGAGAGAGAGAAGGATTATGTGAATTTTTTTTTCTTTTTCTTTTTGAGAAACGGGATGTGAGAGGGCAGGTGCGAGTTAGGCGAATACTGTCGCATAAAAAGTAGGGCCAAAAAGGGTGGCGACGGGTTGGTTGGTTATGCGATAACAGTAATAGAGCACACATATATAAAGCATACTACTCCAAATTAAAATAGCTGTTATAACGATGCATAGAGTATATGTGAGAAAATACCTTTCGATCCCTTTTCCCGATGCTCTCCTTTCGCGATCATTGTTAAAATCTTATTATATTACGTTTCTTACAATGATATATAATGTTATATATGTTATAGGCGACCTACTTTAACTGAAACACCCTGTGTATCAAAATTAAAAAAAAAACATCAATGGATATTATATCGACGAGGTATACAATTATTAAAAAAAAAAAAAAAAAAAAAAAGAAGATATCTAGCTAGCGAAGTAAAGTAAAGCAAAACAAAAAAAAAAAAGAAGAAAATAAATCAATCAATAAGTAAATAAATAAAACGAAATGGAATAAAATCAATTCTCGTCGTATACTATATGGTGGATAAAAGTCCGTAGTGAAATCAACTTCCGAGACGCCTCGTCGCGTACTCACGCCTTTGTTTCATTCACCGGCTACGACGAGTTGCGTTACGTTCTCGTACGCACTTATTCGCTCGCTCACTCACTCACTCACTCACTCACTCACTCACTCACTACTCACTCACTCACTTACGCACGTACGTACGTACGCACGCAAGCAGCACGCACGTACGTACGTACGCACGCATGCGCACTCGAGCGCGAAACCCCGACGACCAAGGATGATGGCCCGATTAAATGCGAAAGGAAGAAAGAGAAACTACCAATATTTCTTTTTCTCTTTCTCTCTTTCTCTTTCTCTTTCTCTTTCTGTTTTTTTCCAACGCCTTACGAAGTGTTCTTACTAAGTCCATGAGGCTTTATCGCTGTTACAATATATTATAAATAATATATATAATCGATGCATACGTACAATATTAAATTTTAACAATAGGATCAATCGATTAAACATTACGATTAACGAATTATTCATACGTACAATATTAAATTTTAATAATAGTATTAATCGATTAAACATTACGATTAACGAATTATTCATACGATCAATATTACGACGACGATCAATTTATCTTGCCTTCTATTTTATTTTATTTTATTTTATTTTATTTTATTTTATTTTATTTTATTTTATTATCTTTCTTATCTTCTATTTTCGATCGTTCTGTTATAATTATTGAATGAAATTCTAACGATCATTGGTTATTTTTGAAAGGAAAGTTAGTGGGCGAGGTTGAATCGTACGAATATAATAATAATACATATAAAAGAGACAGACACAGACAGACAAACAGACAGACAGAGAGACAGGAAAAGAGAGAGATCGAGTAAAAGAGATAGTATCGTTATTGACACGTGTATTAGACGTAACTCTAGTGCAAAAGAGAAAGAAAGAGAGGGACAGACAGACAGACAGAGTTAGACAGAGAAGTAAAATATTATCACTGAACGAATTTAACGGAGTTCCTTCCATTGGCGAAGACGAAGACGAAGACGAAGACGAAGACGAAGACAAAGACAGACTAAGAGACGTTGAAGGACACACCACCGTAGTAGTACTACTCGCGTAGTACTCGAGCTCGTGTAATTTCACGCTCGAGGGACCGGCATCGTACTACGGTACTACTACTATGTACTATATATATATATATATATATATATATATATATATATATATATATATATATATATATATATATATATATATATACACTATATATACTATATATACTACGAGAGAACTTACGCGAGCGGATGCACCGTATCCGTACCGTATCCGCCGCGTGTTTCTTCGTGCCTATTAACCGAGGAAGATCGTAAACTTTCGAGAAAGAAACTCCTCTCTTCCTCGATACGATCTTCAAGAATCATTTCTTATAACGTTTTTATTTCTTTTTTTTCTTTTTTTGTTCTTATTTTATTTTATTTTTTTTTTTCATTTTTCCCCTCAGCGGATTAATTCGAGGGTTCGATGAAAACGGTGTTGTAACGTTTGGGGAGAGAGAGAGAGAG
>OU427006.1:1085000-1090000 GCA_911387935.1 Dolichovespula saxonica | reverse complement strand
ATACTTAAAATATTATAGAAGAGGAGGAGGGAAGGGAGAGGGAGAGGGAGTGAGCAGAATTTTTTTTCTTTTTTGCCTTTGGCTCCGTCAGGAGGTCGAGGTAAACCACCGGGAGAGAAATGTGCGAGATGATGTAATCGAAAAATAGCAGACGGGTGTGAAAATATCGAATCTTTCGTATCTCCTTCATTCATTCCTTCTAATTCTCCTCTCTCTCTCTCTCTCTCTCCCTCTCTCTCTCTCTCTCTCTCTCTCTTTATCACCCTGGTCCTTTAATAATCATTATTAAAGAGCGATGCGAGAAGTCCAATGCGACGCGATAAGATAACTCGAATGATATTATTCTACGCAACGCACGCACACACGCTTACACACACACGCTTACACACACACACACACACACACACACACACACACACACACACACACACAACACACGCTTACACCTACGTACGTTCGAATGAACGATTCAATATTTCTCGTTTCTGGATACGAGAAATCATGATATATAATATATTATATTGGTTTGGCAACCAAGTGATTGCGGTTTTTAAATAAGAATCTATCGACAAAATACGCAATCAGCAATCAATTAATTGCCAACCCATATACATATACATATATACGTGCGATCGTGCGTAATACTTTTGTATAAAACTATTTAATTATAAAAACTCCTTTTGCACCTTTTACGTTAACGAAAAACAATGATTATAACGTCAAATCTTTCGTAACCATCGATAAACATTACGTTCTAATTCTCTAATAAGATAGCGAGACGACGTTTATACTAATACGTAATACAATTATATATTTAGATAACGTCAATACAATCTGTTAGAAAGTTGACCATCGAACGAGTAAGCGTAAATTTTCTCGACATATACTTGTTCAATTTTTTTTCCTGTATTTTTTCTCCTTTTCTTTTTTAATGACGAATGCAACCATTAATCTTTCGAACGCGTCGAATCGGTAAAGAGTGTCGTTTTATTGTTTCTAATATGTTTTCTAAGAACACGCGTTCACATTTTATCCAAGCCGGATTTATCCACGTATACGTGATTTATGGTAAGCACAAATCGGCGAGGAGAGGATTATCATCGTCCTATCTCTATCCCCTTAACAGCTTTCTCTCTTTAAACTTTACGAATGATTATACTTCAAGGTTTTTTTTCTTTTTCTTTTTTTTATTTTTTTTTAACACAATCGAGGATTTCACTTCTCTCGTTCCAGTATTGGATTAGAAGAAGTGTTAGAATAGTGAAAGTGTGTGTGGTTGGCGATCTTTGTCGAAAGGAGCGAGGAACCGAGTGTGTAAAGTTGGCTTTTTTCTTTTATTTTCTTTTTTTTTTTTTTTTTTTGAGTCAAGCAATACCATAAAGTACTGATGACGATAATCGGGCCAATTGAAAAGAAACATTTGACGGATCCCTTTAAAAAGGGACCATCGAAAATCCTAAAACCCTTTCGGTTCGTTCTTACCGAAACATTTTCCTTCACCTTTTTCCGTCGATTCGATTTCTCGTCTTCAATTTTAATGGGAACAACGACGATTCGTTTTACGTTAATGTCTAGCACCGTAAAAATTTAAAGAGAGGGACGGACGCGACGAGTAATGTCTCAAAACCTTAAATTTTAAACCGTCCAAGCAAAGTCCGTGAATTAATATCTTCCTTGCGTTCGCCAAGATCGTATCGTTATTTCTAATTTAACGTTTGAAACGAGATAATCCGATGATCTTTAATTTTTATGTCGTAACATAAAAAAAAAAAAAAAAAACAAAAAAGAACCAAGATTTATCCGCGTCGATAACAACGATTTCGAACTAGTTTCTTTTTTATCGTGGATCGGTAAAGTAGGTCGCGCGATTATCGATACGTGACTTACCGATCGTAGATAAACATTTTTTTGCGGACGTTTAAAAATTTTCTTTTCGCGATCTTTTTTTTTTTTTTTTCTTATCGATCATACACCACACGTTAAATCCGTCGATCCACGCTCGTATAAATAACAATAATCTTACTTATTTCATTTTCTTTCTTACAGAGTACAAATTCTCGATGTATACGCCTAGCATGATAGCAGCCGCGAGCATCGCGGCAGCTCTTCATGGACTCGATTGGACTGGAAAGAGCGGTTTCGGACTCCGTGGTCTTTTCGACGAGCTCAATCGCATCACGTCTATCGAACAGGTTTGTTCTATTTACTACTCTACCCTTCCTTCCAAGTCGAACGATTTTTCCACGTTACTCGCGACTCGTTTACGTTCGTTCGATCGAACTTTTGGTCCCGCGCATTTCATCTCCTAACATCACGGACTCCCATATAATAGGATCAAGATGGCGATGGCGGCCGGTGCACGCGCGCGCACGGAGGAAGAAAGTACATACGTTTATACCGAGTCGTCCACAAAATTAATTACCACGTTTCTCCGAGGAAAATAAATATTTTTTCTTCCTTCTTCTTCTTCTTCTTCTTCCTCTTCTTCTTCCTTGTTACGTCATACAATCAATTCGATTTTATAATCGATGATCAATTAATCAACGGGGCGGCCGAATGTCACGATTACGAATTGGATTGTTACCGAACGATGTTTCGACGTGTAAAAGGATCCTGATCGATTCGTTTAGCGGTGGGGTTCTTTATTTTATTTTATTTTATTTTATTTTTTTTTAAATGGAAATCACAGGGTACGCGAGTCGGTGTATGGTGGATGGATGACCTTCGACCTGGAGCACAGGCCGCCTTAGAAAAATTTATTATCAAAACGTTCGCGTGAGAGTTGCTAGACGTAAGACAAAAAGTTGGTCGAGGGGCGGAGAGGAGTGGAGTGGAGAGGGGTGGCAGGGGAGTTGCAGGCAAGAGAGAGAGAGAGAGAGAGAGTGTGTGTGTGTGTGTGTGTCGATGATGGTAAAGTAGCAGCAGCGAGCAGTAGCAGCAGGTGCCGGGCACATGTTTACGCAAAAAAAGGTCGGCAAGATGGGTCGAAAGAGCGGAAAAGCTTAGAGAGAGAAAGAGAGAGAGAGAGAGAGAGAGAGAGAGAGAGAGAGAGAGAGAGAGAAGATACACATTCGTAATAAGTGAATATAAATAAACTGCACGAATGAATGGACCTCGGCATGAGGTCCATGGCCTCTCACATGCGAGCACATGTTTTTCGGCGTTGTGTGTCTTCTGTTTTCAAAGAGAGAAAGAGAGAGAGAAAGGAGATAGTCTTTCTCTCTTTCTTTAACCGTCTTAAAGCTCTCTCTCTCTCTCTCTCTCTCTCTCATCTGCCTCCGGTTTCATTCATAATCTCTCTCATGACGAGAACGCAAAAATCGAAACTGCTGTTGCTGCTGGCTGCGCGACCCCGATCGGGCCACGACTCTCGGCCTTCCCTTTCGTTCTTATTCGTCCCTACGAAAAGGGATTGCTGCACCCGTTTTTTGTTTTTGTTTTTTTTGTTTTTTTCTTTTTTTTCTTTTTTTTTTTTTTTTTTTTCTTTTTTTTCTCTCTATCACTCCTCTGCCCTCCATCCTCGCCGATAGTCTCACCGAATCTTCTCTTGCGAGACACTGACCTAAGATAAAACTCTCTCTCTCTCTCTCTCTCTCTCTCTCTCTCTCTCTCTCTCTCTCTCTCTCTCTCTCTCTCTCTCTCTCTTTCCACGTGCACCCGTTACATACACGGTACAATTTTATCGAAACGATTACAAGAAGATTCACGAATGACGGGACGGCTAATTTCTCCTTTTTTCACAATTTTCCATATCAAACTATCGAACGAATTATTATTATCATTATTATTATTATCATTATTATTAGATCCATATCCTACGGCGAAGGATGATAAAAATATATCGAACAAAAATCTCGATTCTTTCGTACGTGTGTTTATATTATTAAATTTATATTACTTTTATTAAACCTAATCACACCGCCCTCGCCAAAACAACAAAGAAAAAGAGAGAGAGAGAGAGTGGAGACGATCGTTCGTTTTTAAACCCTTAAAAATTCTAACTCGTAATAATAATTTATCTTTCATCTTCGTTCTTTTTTTTTTTCTTCTTTGTCTTTCCGTAGGATTATTTACGAGGATGTTTGGAACAGATCGAAGAGATGGTGACACAAGTGCAAGGTGGTCACGTAACCGGCGATGGTAATTCCAATGGCGATGCCGGTGTAGATGGACATCAAGTAGTATCAATGAGCGTTTCTAATGGACAACAAAGGCCATTGGGGGAACAAACGACGTCGCAGGAGAAATTAATCGAACATGAGAAGGCAGGTACGCCGACCGACGTCAGGGATGTTCATTTCTGAACAAAAAGAACGACGACGACGACGATGATAACGACACCATCAGCATCAACATCAGCATCAGCATCAGCATCAACATCAACGGCAGCAGCAGCAGCAACAGCAACAGCAACAGTAGCAGCAGAAGATGCAGCAGCAGAAGATGCAATAACGACAACGCCAACAACAACGATAACAATAACGATAACAACAGCGGCAACAGCAACAGCAGCAACGAAGTTGGATACGTTATTGAAACACTGAAACGAAAAGAGGCACTATTGAAAAATTAAAATAAAAGAGGATTTTAAATAATTATAATGATAATGATAATGATAATAATAATAATGATAATGATAATAATAATAATATCGTCGTTGAACCTCGTCGTTTATCTCCTCCTCTTTCTCAAATGAAGAAAGAAAGAGAAAGAGAGAGAGACACGCACACACATGATGCACATGCAAAAAAAAAAAAAGAGAGAGAGAAAACGATAAATAAACTAGATAGGGGATAGATAGTTTAAAAAAAAAAAAAAAAAAAAAGAAGAAGGTGACGCCATCACGAGACTTCGTAATTATGTAATAAAATGTTTTTTTTTCCCTTCTATTTTCTTTTTTTTTTTATTTTTTATTTTGTTTCATTTTGTTTCATTTTATTTTATTTTATTTCATTTTTTTTTTTTTTTTTTTTTTTTTTTTTTTTTTTTTTTTTTTTTAA